>JADDOH010013547.1:0-18237 GCA_016648135.1 Agrypnia vestita | reverse complement strand
AAAATGGTAATCTGTTGGGGCAAGGTCCGAAGAGTACGGTGGATGTCTTAGACATTCCAATTGAAGCTCCTCTAATTTGGTAGCCGTCTGTTGTGCAGTGTGTGGGTCTAGCGTTATCATGAAGCAGCAGTGGCCTAGAGCGATTAACCAGCCTCGGTTGTTTAGCAGCTAGCTTTTCCATCATGGTTTGCAGTTGCTGACAATAGACATCTGCCGTAATCGTCTGGCCATATTTAAGAAAGCTGTAGTGAACGACACCAGCACTAGTCCACCAAACGCTCACAAGTAACTTTTTTGGAGTCAATTTTCGCTTGGGGCATGGTTTGGCTGGTTCGGCAGGTTCAGCCATTGCGATGAGCGCTTCCGATTATCGTACAGGATCCACTTTTCATCACAGGTAATGATTCGATTTAAAATCCCTTCATTATTGTGCCGGTTGAGTAATGCAACGCAGCAGTCAACGCGCGTTTGTTGATTTGCTTCACTCAATTCGTGAGGTACCCACCTTTCAAGCTTTTTCACCTTACCAATTTGCTTCAAGTGGATTAAAACAGTTTTATCACTAACACCGCAGCCTGCAGCTAACTCGGATGTGGTTTGCGATGGATCCGCTTCCACAATAGCCTTCAATTCTTCATTATCAACTTTGGTCTCCGGCCGTCCACGGGGCTTGTTCTGCAGGTCGAAATTTCCAGAACGAAAACGTTGGAACCAAAAACGCACTGTGATTTCTTTTGCGGCACCGTCGCCATACACATCATTAATCCTTCGAGCCGTTTCTGCAGCACTGGTGCCATGGTGAAACTCGTACTCGTAAATAACGCGATATTTCAAGTTTTTCATTTTGTAAACTGAGTGACGCAAAGAAAAAAACAATTGAGGAAAAAACAAATGAATTATAATTTTCAAAACACAAATACATGAGTAAATAGCTGTATAAATTTGGATTTGGAATTCCTAATCAAAGAAAAGATATTTGAGATCAAATTTGCCAGTACGGCAAAACGCCAATTTCATATGTAAGGACCTAATATATAATTATTTCCTAATTAGATCTGCATTTTTTTGTATTATAAAGCGCCGTATAATATAAAATGTAATTGTATATTTTCGCAAAATACGGTTATTGCTCTCAAAGGAACATTATAGAATATATGATTATTATTTAATAATTACCTGGTCTCCAGCAACCACGGTATCCCTCTTCCCTGGGGAACTTTGGAACTTTTTTTATAATTGAATCGGTCATTTGAGAGTCTTCTAAGAAAGCATTTTAATAAAAGTATATTTAATATTACAAATTTGGTCCCTGGGTTAAGGCACTCCTCCATTAAAAAGTAACACAATTATGAATATTGAGTGGAAATTTTTTTAAGAAAAAGATTCATAATTTTTTAATATACCTACTGTGGAAAAACCACCCGATTTTTTTGTTTTATTGTATTTTAAATTTAATAAAAGCAGGAACTGATTGATTTACTAGGTGTAATTCTAACCTAGATCAATTTTTTGTTATACATAGTATAACATATTGTATAACTATATGTTATACTATGTTATACATAGTATAACATATAGGTAGGTGCGTGATAAGTATACATTTTTTTTTTAATTTTTGCACAGCATGTGAAGTCAGTGTGCAAAAAAACATCACGGATTCTTTACATTTTACAGAATTTATCATTAGGTATACTCGTTAAAAATATATTTTATACGTTATTGAGAAAGCATTATATTAAAAAATTCACCACATTTTATAGATAATTGTAATATTTTAAATATTTAAAGCATTAACTTTGTGATTAGACATTATTAGAGAGTGTTAGTTAAATTAGTACAAACCACTACCAGATTTTGAGAACGTCTACCGGTTTTGAGAAGTACCTATCTTTTCGTCAGGACCAACACTACACTACTATGTTCACAACACCACAACCATAGTACCGTTTACCTTTCACCAATATCTATCACATGCGTGTTAATCTTGTCAAAACGATCAGGAATCTACGAGGGGAAGGAATGAGAGGGGCGAGGTCTATGTTTTTGGTAACACCCACGAAACCGCACAAAATAAGAGCGCGCAGGCAACAGCACGCCGCAGTTTGTCCCTTGGAAATTTAGTCACAATGTATCAACGAGGATTCTTATGAGATTCTTTCACGCTCACTACCAATTCGAGAGTGTAGTGTTGATTCGTATAAACGGCTGCTCAGGAATTTCGAGGAGACTGGTTCAACTCTAAATAAAAAAACAACCGGGCGGCTACAGACCAGGAGAAGCTACATCTAATCGATGGAAGATTTAAATCCCGATGATTGAATTTCACGAGAAAGATAATATTATATAATAATTCTTTGAGATAGTTTTCGAGTGTTCATCACTTTCATCAAAATGAAGCCTATTTTTATTTGAATGGTTACGTCAGTAAGCATAATGCAGGTTCTGGAGCAGGGAGGTCCACAAACTTCATCAAAAGCCTCTACAATATCTTAAAGTCACAGTATGGGTGGTTATGTCAACAAAGGGTTTTATCGGTCCTTATTTCTGAGGTTATCTACCTTTGCAGGTGCCAGATTCTAGAAATGCCAGCGACGCGACGGGATGGTGGACATTTAGATTAAAATATTTTTTCCACATTATTTTTCCTATTTTTCTCTTTCGGTGAAATAAATATAAATTAGCATACAATGTGGAGTTTTTTATTGCAAATTTGCAACCTATGTAAGGATATGTTGAAATATTTGCATTATTTCAGATTTCATTTTAAAAAGTTCATACAAGTATTTTTGTATAGTCGCTGTTGAAAGCACAGTTATCGACTTTGAAAAGAACCGAAATCGAATTAAACCTATTACATTGAATTGAAATCTAGCATTATCGAAACATTTTTTATTTTTTCATTTTAAAACCTTTTAAAAACTCAAAACACGTACCTTTTGAGATCTTATTATACTCGTCTTCTTTTAAATTATCAAAGAACTCTCTCTGTTTTTGAAGACTTTCAGAAATGTATAAAGAAACCTTTTTATGAGTGCCTTTTATTTACAAATATATTACCCAACGTTTTTAATTTCTACGTTTATAAATATACCTTAAACCGGAAATGCTGGCTCCATTAAATATCTTGTTATTCAGTTTTACTCTTTTGCCAAGAAGTCTAACCGCTTATAATGTCTAACCCCTAATATTGAAACGGTACCACAAAGAAAAGCTTAATTTAAAAATACGAAAAACTCTAATTTGTAGATATTTTGCATCATTAAAGCACGACTTTGTAGATATTTCGTACTATTATAAAAATATTAAAAATGACCCCCACAATAAATAGGCATAATTTTTCATCATCAAATAAAAAAATCAGAAATTTTTTTAAAATTTTATTTAAACATATTTTCATTTTATCTTGTGTTTCTTTATCCGTGTCAAAACCAATACAAGTTAAATATAGTATCCTAGTACTCCCTACGTGTTAAACAGGTGTATTATTGGTATCCCTCTTTGATGTCAAATTTTCATATGAATACAAACATTTTACAAACATTTCGAAATCGCAAAGAATCTATTAGCTTCAAAACAATTCAAATAAAATGATTAAAATCTTCCAGAAATTTTAAAAATACTTTTTTAAGGTTTTTATAATTTTATGACATTTTAATTAAAGCAACCGAAGATTTAATATTCAGTACAAGCTACTGTTATCATAGATAATGTTTTAAAGAAAATTAATTTAAAATCGTCTATCTCCATAACTATTGATATTGAAACATTGCTGCTTGAATTTTTTAAACTCATAATTTAAGCAGTAATCTACCTGTAAATTATTCAATGCTAGCTATATAACACCATGTAGATATACATAAGCAATGCTCCTGTTTTCACGATTCAAAAGGCCAAGAGGCCCAATTAAAGAAGCGAAACACATCACAAAATATTAATTATAACCACATCGGGAGTCGAAAGCGGAACCGTTGGTATAGGAAGCCAAGTCATACCCACTGATTTCTTTAGCAAAATGGTTATTAACCATTTTGCTAAAGAAATCAGTGGGTTTATTTATTTTATTGTTCCGATTCATAAGAAAATCAAAAAAAGAATTTCCAAGTGTACCCGTCTGCATATATGATAAATGTGAATGTGCTGAGGACACCCTTAATCCTGACACGTCCAAGCCTCTCGCCACGGGAGTATAGTGCAGGAGCCGGAAGCTTTCAGATGCATCTTTAATATAAAGAAAGAAGATATCGTGCTCTTCCTTTGGACCAATGCGCCTCGGGGAGGAAAATAAAAGGAATAACGAGGAGTTTGAATTTTTATCTTATTGCATCACTTGCTGGATTTCAGGAATTTATCCATCATGTTGATTTTGCATTTGATTCCTTGGTTCATTCCTATATAATGTAATGTAGCTCAAAAAATAATAATAACAGATTGTTAGTTAACTTTGTAAAAACCACTACCAGATTTTAGGTCTACCGGTTTCGAGACGTACCCGTCTCTTCGTCAGGACCAACACTACACCACTACATTCACAACACTACACACCTCAACCATAGTATTGTTACACTCCCACCAATAATTGATCACATGCGTGTTAGTCTTGTGAGGGACAAACATGCACTAGTGCATGTTAACTAACAATCTGTTATAATGTCTAACCGCAAAGTTAATGCTTTAAATATTAATAATATTAATAAAATAATAATAATAAACCTTAAGGCTGCTCATTGTGTAACAGAATACTTTACAGGTATATCACTGCTTAATATTTAAAAGTGAAAATACACAGTCATGTTCTGATATGAACGGTTATGGAGATATATGTCTAAAGTTGCTAATTAAAGCTTGCATTTATATTCAATATTTCAAACTCGTATTCTGTAAAACACTGAACTTTCATGGAAGTAACTCATATTGAATGTTCAAAATTCATTCGCTTTAAAACAAGTCAAATAAAATGATAAAAACATATGTTCTGATATGAACGGTTATGGAGATATATGTCTAAAGTTGATAATTAAAGCTTGCAATTTATATTCAATATTTCAAACTCGTATTCTGTAAAACATTGAACTTTCATGGAAGTAACTCATATTGAATGTTAAAAATTCATTTGCTTTAAAACAAGTCAAATAAAATGATAAAAACCTTGCAAATATAAATATGTGAATTTTACATATATTTATAAGCCAAACTGTACAGCAGTTTTATGGCTTGTTTGGCCTTAATGTCGTTTAACAAATTATTTTTTCTCCATTATTTTTAAGTATTATTTTTTTCATTAATATTACCTACCACGTATATATTAACAACTACGTATTATTATAGATTCTTTCACTTTGGACTTTTTCGAGGTCAGTGGAATTTTTCTGTCTTGTGTGTCGTTTTATCATATAATTTAATCATTTTATTTCAATTGTATCATGGCGAATAAATTTTTAATATTCGGTACTAGTTACCGCTTATAAATTAATTAATATCTTAAATGTTATTGTCTCATATTTTTAACCATACTAATTAAAAAAATTCATGATTGAAGTTAAATAATTCGAATGAAAAATATGTTTAAATGCAAATATTTTAAAGTTCCACTTGGGGTAGAAAAAAGATAAGATTTTAACGACCAATTAGATCGCTCGCTGACTCTGTCGCACACTTAAAACTCTTGCTAATTGTAATTTATGTGGCTTTTTGCAAATTAAAAATGTCGTCGTTTTCACACATTTCCCTGGTGATATCATCTAGTTCTGTTTTCAAATGTAACAGAATTGCAAAATGCTTAAAACTAAATTTTAGATTAATGCGAAAAAAAGGGCTGACATATCAGTGTTTTTGTTATTTATCATCAACGCCCTTGTGAGTTTTTATATATACATAATAAGTAACAAATATATATATAAATAAACAATAGTGAGGAAACACCGTTTTTTAAATAAATAAAAATAAACAATAATTCGTAAAAATATATTACATAAGAATTACAAAAACACAAAAATACAATACATAAAAGTTAGTAAAAAAGTAATAAAGAATAACAAAAAAAAAATATAAGTAAAAACATTTATAAACAAGAATCAAATAAATTAAACAATACTTAAGAATGTTCTTAGGTTTTCACGGCCACTCAAATCTTCTGGTTTGTGTCTTCTGGGGTATTATGCCGTGTTATTACGACCTTTATAGCCGACGTTTCGGATCTCCTTGCAGGGTTTATCATCAGGGCTGATGTGTTCTCATCAGCCCTGATGATTGACCCTGCAATGGGATCCGAAATAACACGGTATATTACCCCAGAAGACACAAACCTAAACAATACTTATTCAAAAGATAAAATTAATTTTGTTCACGTCATTGTTCTCAGAACTAAACGTATTCCAAGTCTTAATATTTTTTTTATTCAGGTGTATTCCTACGATGAAAAATGTCAACGAGATTCGAAATCTTGTTACCAAGCTAGTGCAGTCGTGTTATTAATAATTAGCCTGTAAGCCAATTTTTTCGTCTGATTATAGATTTATATGCAGGTGTTTATTTATTACCCAATACAGGAAAAGTAATATTCTATGGTCCTCGATCTAACTTGTTAATCATTTTGTAAGGTTAGATCCAACATTCCCAGACATCTTGTTCACTTTCCATTCAAAATCCACCTGTTCAATATTTCATTACGGAAATTCTCATTTATTAAGAAATAGTTATCCAAGAATAGAAAGATTATTGACGGATAAATATAATATTACCAAGTTTTACTGTAATTAAATGCCTGTGGGCTTACAATTTTTTACAAAAGCTATCTGAAAGTTTTCGATAATTAAAAGGTCAGACGGACTTTTGAATCGAACATTGAATTTTCCGAAATCTACCTAATAATGATGTGGGATTAACATTGCGAAATACGTTATTATTAATTATTAGTCCAATATTCAATACACAAGTTAGTGATTTTGAATAAAAGTTTTCGGAATTCATTAATCGCCTTTGATACTCCAATCTTCAGAATTATAAAATTAGAAATTCTGTGGATAAAATCCAGTAATTCTGTTCTCAGAACATCGATGTTGAAGATGAGATAGGTGATCTCTTCGGGGTGAGGTCCTTCGCCAACAACGAACACTGGAGATACTACAAGCTGCTGGGCGTGTACCAGAAGGGCGCCAAAACTGAAATATTTTCTGTACATGTACACTAAAGCAGGTAATTTCTTTTTGGTTTGGATATTATTTAACATTTGAGTTCAGGAAATTTTGGCAGACAACAGGTAATACAGGTACAAAAAAATATGTAAGTCAAACATTAAAATATAAGGTATCGGAGAATATTATTAAATAATGGCTCGAATAAAATTTATAAAATTCAGATTTTTTTATAACCTAAATAACATGATTATTTTTTATAGAGCTGCAAATCATCTGGCGAAAGAAATGACCCACAAAAATTGTTTGGCAATGATTATTATGAGTGTATTGTATTGTCCCGTTAAACGCATAAAAAATTATGAATTTTATTTTTACGTTTATTCATTTTTTTGTACCTGTATTACTTGTTATCTGCCAAAATCCCCTGAACTCAAATGTCATAATATCCAAATCAGGTTTGATACTATAACGTAAGTCTGGCGGTCGCTGGCTCTTCACGCGTGGCAAGGGGCGCGTGGGGGCGTGGCACTATTATAGAAATATATATTGGTCTATAAAAGGAGAAACAATTAATTAACATAAAAATAACGTCCATCATTTCGTTAGAATTCACGAAAAAAACAAATTAAACAGGTAGAGGTGGGGCTTGAACCCCAAGCCAGCAGACCCGAACCGGCCGCTTAACGCATGTTGCTACCGCCGCCTCTCCGTACGGCGGTAGCAACATGCGTTATGTGGTAGATATAATAAATATAGACAAGGGCTTAGCAAAGACGTGAACCATTTCAAGTTTCACCCAGCATAATCACCATGGTTTAAAATAGTTAACCATTAGATAACATAACAATCACCATGGTTTAAAATAGTTAACCATTAGATCTTCATCTTCTTCTTCATGTGCCCTGTCGGGTCCCCCCGATCATCTGGGAGAAAGTTTCCCTGTCCAGGGCAGTGCGGAACAGTTCTTCCATGCTTCATATCCCGGTCCACTCTCGGATGTTTCGAAGCCAGGAATTCCGCCTCCTTCCGACCTCTCTACGACTCTCAATCTTCCCCTTTATGACGAGCTGAAGGATGGAGTATTAGTAATCATTAGATAACATAACATAATAAAAAACCATTAACTGCCAGGGGAAATATAAAAAAAAATGTTAATACCATTTCATGGGTGTCGGCTATAAATAAGTAAATACTTATTCTTTAGGAACCGGCATGTAAAAGAACCGTCATTTTTGACGGGTTACAGCTAGTTATAAAATAATTCAAGTCGCATTCAAATATAATCGTAATCTCGTCTCAAAATTTGTAAACATCACGGTTGAAAGTACATTTTTAAAAGTAGATGTCTCAAATATTTCGCCGATCAAATAACAAAGAAAACGTCGTACGTTTTATCCACTTGTGAATACTTTCCTGCGTCAGTTAAATTCTTAGCTTATCTACCCACACATTTTTCCTAACTATTGGATTTCCGTTGTGTTCACTTTACTGTAATTTCTACTTTCCATATTACTGTGAATACTGCTGTTGAGCATAACTGATATCCTTGAAGGTGGAAGGATTATTAAGACTATATTTAAATCTGATATGGCATTAAAAACGCTACTGGTATAAGCAGTTTAAGCATCTGCATTATTTGCGAGAAAAGTTGTGTAGTCAGCACAACTTTCTAATCTAAGATAATATTAAGCTGATGTCGCAACCCTCCTTACAAATACAGTAGTCCTTTGGTATTTGCGGGGATGCATTCCTATAATGAGCAACGAATAGTGAAACTGCGAATACCTAGAAATATATAGAAATATGTGTCACGGAATATCAAGTTGAAACGAAACACAAAATATGCTTACATATTTTGATACGTAAGCGTTAACTATAAATACCCAATGCATGAACATAAACCATGTATAAAACAAAATAAACAAACAATGATTAACGTATTTTAATTTAAACTAAATTAAACTTTGTAAGGCACACACGTTGAGTTAGATTTGACTCAACGTGTGTGCATTCTTAAGTTCAATTTCGATCATTAATCAAGATATATTATAGATGTCTCGAAGCTATTTTTTATATGGGAAAGTAGGTATGGAACTCTTGTTGGGTGTTCATAGGGCTTCCGACCTGGCTGGCTTAAGGGTTTACGCCACCTTGGCGTTCGGAAAAATAGGTATTAAAATATCTTTTTTAAATAAATATAATAAAATAATATTTATTTTACCCACATACATAGTATTTTAATGAATAATCTGCGATGGTAAAAATTAATAAAAATATGAATATTAAATTAAAATAAATAATTATAATTTAATTTAATTCAACGTCTGCGCATTACAAAATATTATTAATATTTCTGAAGCAACTGCTATTCGCTTCTTTATTTTTAGTATTCCGTGTACGCATCTCTATTGAATTTTGCAAAAATTGATCACATCTTTTCAATATATTGTGAAGATACCGAAGGATATTCTGAAATTACACGACTGAAATAGGTACCTTAAGCCGTTCATTCGAAATAACCAATTTACTGGTAGGTTTGAGCGAAAATGTATTATCAGAATTGCCGAGAATACCACGTCTTTACTTAAAAATAATATACATTGTGTGTTTTCTCGGATTTCCGCATTCAAAGCGAACATTTCCCTAATTCAATAAGGTATTTTTGTCTTCCCCAATCACATTTCAGCGCTTTTCATTCGCTTCTCTGCGCCATTTTAATGTTTTCTTTTTTCTTTTTTACTTTTTGAACAGCTTTTTTTATTTTTCAATTACCCCGTCATTTTCACAATTCGCGTCACAACTCTAATGACATTATCGGATGATACAAAAAAAATTTAACACGATAAAAATGTTCTGAAAATAGAGTAAGTACGTAAAATGGTTAATGAATTCCCCGGTTACATAATAAAACTGACACAATTTATATCAATCCCGACACATAAATTTTCGATAGTTAAAGTTCCCGTACGTCAAAATATCTAGGTGCATACAAATGTCCCGACACGTCAAATGTAAAAATCCTGACACAAAATCCGAGATATCAAAATGAAGATTTATCAAAATCCCAACATTTTTAAATAGCGACATATCATAATATTGACAAATTAAATCAGGATATGTCTTAAATCCCAAAATAAAATAATTTCGACACCTTAAACCACCTGCACGTCAATGTCAATTCCGAAATCAAATAAAAAAATCACAGCATGTCAAAATCTCATGTACCTATACAGGATATCCTATAGCTAGTAGCAACATTTTACAGGTGGATTCCTATTTTGATAATGAGTCGAAAATGTTCCATCACTTGTGACCTAATCAATTGTTAGAGATATGCAATATCAATGTTTGCATTTTTTTCAATATTTCCGACATATTCTTTACAAAGATTTATACTATCATTACAGTAACTTTCATCAATAATGAAAAATTCATTTGCTTAAATAGAAGTCGATTAAATTTATTTTTTATTTATTTATATATTCAAGAACACATTCATATTTGTGAAGTTGTAATTTTTCAGAACAAAGTTCTGTGAAATATTTAATAACCAAATTAATTAATCAATTAGAAAGACATACAGAAAAATCTAATTCACTAAAAAATATAAGGTTACTACTGGGATTCGAACCCAGGTCACCTCCTTTCCGGGGCCGGTGCTCTGACCACTAAGCTATAGCAACCCTCTATTTTTCCGTGAATATATCGACCTTATATGTAGTTCTTATTTTTATTAATTGATTAATTTTTATTTTTGTCCATAGAGCAATCCACTTTTTTTTTTGATACGGTAGTTGAAATTACTTTGCAGTGCCACCGCTAGATGGATGCCAGAATTAATTTAATAATTCATTTTATTTGGACATACATTTATACAACAGATATTATATATATTCAAGAACACATTTATATTTGTGAAGTTGTAATTTTTCAGAACAAAGTTCTGTGAAATATTTATTAACCAAATTAATTAATCAATTAGAAAGACATGCAGAAAAGTCTAATTCACAAAAAAATATTAGGTTACCACTGGGATTCGAACCCAGGTCACCTCATTTCCGGGGCCGGTGCTTAATCAATTAATTAATCAATTAATAAAAATAAGAACTAAATATAAGGTCGATATATTCACGGAAACATAGAGGGTTGCAATAGCTTAGTGGTCAGAGCACCGGCCCCGGAAAGGAGGTGACCTGGGTTCGAATCCCAGTAGTAACCTAATATTTTTCGTGAATTAGACTTTTCTGTATGTCTTTCTAATTGATTAATTAATTTGGTTATTAAATATTTATTTAGTTTAAAAATATTACATTCTTTGCATATTTCCACAACGATTAATATTAGGTCAAAAAATATGTTATCTTCAATAATAACATGCCATCATTCTGAAATTAACACACCATTTAATTTGATTGGAATATTTATGGTTAGTATAAATTTTACTCTGGCAGTACTCTCATATATTTGTTTTTATTTAAATACTATTATAATATGTACTTATATATTATTTTTCAATAATTTTAAATGGTAAATACCATGTTTTATATTATTAATTGACATTCCAGGTATTTTTTAATTTTGGATAATGGATGGTAAAAATGGATATCATTTGAAGGATTGTTTGATGTTCGTGTTTTACCAATTTTAAAAAGCTGTTATTCTATTAAAAATGAGTTCCAGACGCGAAAAAATGGTTGTTAACTACATTTTTTAGGGAAAATTAGTATATTTTTATTTTTTGTGCATAAATGCATTTTTTTTACTTTGTAAATACTTTTTTGATATTTTAGTAACATAAATCAACAAAAATGAATCTGGAATTAGAAATAAAACATTTTTTCAAAGGCGAAATGAAAATGTCTAATTATCTCAAAATGACTTGAATGTTAAACAATTTCTTGCCATGGGGTCTTCATATGATAACCTGCAAGAGCACTAGGTGGTGTACCAAGAAATTTACGTTCTTGCATGTCATATTTTGGTGGTTGTTGGTTTATACTAAAATAAATCATGTTTTATAATCAATTTCATTTCAGACAAATTTCAAGCTCTATTAGTGCAAAAATTATGTAACGGCTCGTCTTATATTTTATTTAAATAACTCAGTTTTAACATTGTTATGTTATGGTACAATGGGAATAGATTGTCCGCGTTACATTTTAACGGTACTTATAGCTGAAACTCGTCAAAAATGGCCGTTTTTACATGCCGGTTCCTAAAAAATCAGTTTTACTTATTTACAGCCGACACAATACAGTAATAAAGACTTCAATCAAAATATATGAGTATTTTTTTGTATTTCCTCTGCCGGCAGTTAAATGTACTATTCTAAGCCCTGGAGATTAGGCAGAATATGGAATGGTTCGCGTCTTTGTTAAGTCCTGTATGTACTGTATTTTTAACGGGTAACGTAGGTTCGGCGATAGCAACATCGCTATCGTTGCTGCCTTGCATTCAAGACCAGGTTTGCTGACCGGGTATTTTAGCCCCATCTCTGGCCTTTAATTGGGTTTTTTAGCTTTGAATTCGAACGAAATTACCGACGTAACACGAAGTTACGAGGACAGACAGACAGACAGGTGGACGGACGGACAGATGGACAAATGGATAAATAACGAAATTATTATGTTTGATGGGAATAGTTTGTGCGCGTTACGTTTGAAGTTTTATTTTATGGCACTTATATCCAGAATCGTAAAATGAAATGTAACATTTTGCATGATACTGTGAAGCTTCGCATTTGTTAGAATAAATGATATGAAATGATAGATTTGAAATAAACTACAAATATAAATGGCTTTATCTTTTATCTTTCACAAAAGAGAAAAAAGGCCACAGAGCAAGCCACAAAACTTCATCTATACAATGAACCGGTTTTTTCTCTGCTAACATACATCAGACGCCTAGTTTACATACAATTTATTATAATAAAAACTTCAAATGTCTTATTTTTCTACATAACTTTTGTAGGTATATCAAGTAAGTTCGTAAAAAAATTATAATCGATATATACTCGTATATTATAAGTTATATATTTTATGTTTTTGATTGGTATGGCAGCTACTTTGTAGTGCAACTTGATTATTTATTATGAAACAAAAATTTGTAAAAAACACACATTGACTTATATTTATCACTACTATAAATATGTTGTTTGATATTATCAGATGTAATTAATAACTAACTTTTATACAGAATTATATCAACTTATGCGGATTTTTTTTGATCTTCAGAGGAAAGAAAATTAGGATTGGAGATGAGTTCATTAATAATTTTTCAGAATTCCTGAGAAAAGTAGCCAAAATTTTATCTAATTTTGAAGTCGGAATATTATAAATTCACGATCACTTTGCGCTTCTGTATCTCTTGTACGGTGTTATTCTTATCTCTTATCGGAGATCCAAGGTACTTGAACCTTGGTACCGTTTTGACATTTTGGGTAGAGTTCCACAATAATTAGTCACTATTCCATGATCACGATCGTCGCGCGCATCCGTTAACTGAACAACGCCCTTGTCGATCTCGTTAAAATTATTGTCATCGTAATTTTTTAATTAATGTAATTGTAGAATAATGTTATAAAAATTAATAAACAGTGGGATTTATGCTAGCGCGAATGATCTTATAATATCTTTTGATCAACCATTTTTCTCACACGAGTCTCCCTATGTTATGTATGTTATATATTATGTTTGTTAATGTATACAGCGCCGTTTTTGCGGGCGCTTTACAGGTGCGACATCCCGAAAAAATGAGTTTTTATGCCATTCTTGAAGAGTTCCTGATTCTCCATAGACCGCAACATTAGAAGCAGCTGATTCCACATAGCTGGGCCCGCAAAGCTGAAAACACGTTCCGTAAACTTGGTGGCTCCAGGTCTCCTTGGTTCTACCAGCCTGCAGAGTGCCTCCGATTTAGCTGACCGCAGTGTGAGCTATCTTGCAGTGATATTATCTGGGATACAGAGGTCGATCAAATATTGTGGTGCTTTTCTTTGAAGACTTTTGTACACCATCACAGAGAGTTTGAAATTTATTCGCTCAGGCAGGCGAAGCCAGTGTAGCTGCTTCAGCATTGAGGATATCCGCGAGAACTTTGATGCCTTAAATATAAGCCTCGCCGCAACATTCATCACTGACTGAAGTCTGTCGAGCTGAGTCCTAGGCTGTCCTGCATATATTGAGTTACAATAGTCCAGCCGCGTTGCATATCTACCGTTGTTAGAAGAATATTGTGAAGAAAAATAAAACGATAAAATAGGGACCGATATGTTTAATTTTATTCCAAATTACTTCTAGCCAAAACCGCAAATAAAATCGTCCTCTGCTTCCAGATTTCAACCAATGACGCGTCGTCCACATGTAGCGAGCTAAGCGTTAACAAATTATTTCGCCTCGCAACAAGAAGCACGCAGCGATAAATCTCGTTTTAATTAAGAACCGACTTGGGAACACAATCTAAGCCCCGCGTTATATATGGAAACTTTGGATTGCATTCTCCCACACGAGAGTACTGGGTGGATATATTCGCCATATTGAGAGCACAAATTGTATGAAATGTATGAAATAGCTATTTGCAATCGATAAAACAATTTGCACATCCTTTGAAATACGATATTTCGATGTATTCAATTAGTGATTTCAAACACGATACAAATTTCAATTATGAAATTTGATTTTAATAATCTCTAGATGTAAAGCACCCATCTACTAATTAATTTTAGTTTTATAAAAAAATGCCAAAAAAAAACAAGAGAAAAACAATGTATGTAACATGCCTACGAGGAATATTTGTGAAATAAAAGTAATCCAAATGAAATACTCGTAAGTAATTTAAAACTTTTATTAAACACTAGATAAAAACTTTTAACGGTTTTCCAGCTAAAATTTTACTTATTAAAATATTATATTTGTCTCTAATACACTTAAAAGTCGTCCTAGAATTATTCGCCTAGAATATCCCGTCCAGCTATAGAAAACTATGCCGAATGTACCTTACAAATATCAGTACGGTATTGCAAACAAATACTTAACCACAACATCATCAACATACATTACAAAATATAAGCCCTGATGATTGAACCTGCAATCCCCGGAATTCGAAACTTCGGTCAGGTTGTAGAAACACGGAAAAATATCCCAAAAAGATGGAATAGACAATACTTGGCTTGTTGTTTTTTGTCAGTTAAATGTAGAAATAAGGTTGTGAGCTCAAAGTCGTCGCGTTGATCTGTAAACTCCACACGGAATAAATCTATAATTATGACGATGTCAGAGTTCACTATTTCGCACAAACAGATTTTCCGCTTTATAATTTAAATAAAATCATTTTAACGAAGGGTGGTTCAAAATCTCGTGACAACTTGTATACAGAATACACAATTACTGACCATACGTACGGATACATAACTAGAGAATTGTTTCTAAAAATTTGAAAAAACGACACCAGCCCCTAATAAAGCGAGCCTCGTCTTCTCCCCTCAAGCGGATTAATAAATCCTTTCTATGTATTTGTGCTCGTATTTTTGTTCTGCAAATTGAACTAATTATTTTTTAAGTTAAATTGGGCCCAATTAGACCGCTCCAAACTCGGAATCCGGAAGGGCTTGGCAACCTTTCTCTTCCCTGAAGTCGATTCCTCTCGGCTCTCGTGTTTAATCTGGGTCTTCTGATACTAAGGACCCAAGAGACATAATCTCAAGGCGTGAGCTGACGTGTGACGTGTACACACGTGTTTTTGTTCTGTCCTTATCCTGAAAGGAGGCATCTTCCTCGCCTTCTTTCATGATATCTTCTTCTTCTATTATTTACTCTATATTGCTGTCATGCGGGCATTACATTGACAATCAAAATGTTTTAATTATCAATAATTAAAAACAATCAAAAGATTCTTAATTATATTATATTACTTTTATCATCCTCGTATTCATTCCTACAAATTTGAAAGAATACAGCGTAATATTCATTCCTAAAAATTGAACGAAAACAACGTAAGTTTCTTAGACATTCTGCGTTTAGATTCAATTAATCTCTGATTAGATAGTCCAGATCTTGTCTCCATATGTCATATGTCCTTGCTTTTGTTTGAAATTGCTATAAACTTTATCCTGGTGTATTAGTTGTTTTTCAGTTATTTATTTAATTATTTATTTACGCCCAAGGGGTTTTTACAAGTAATAATATAAATATACAGTAGATGTAACAAAATAGTGTGGTTGAACATTGTAACTTAATTTTTTTTAAATAAAATATAATAAGATAAAATAAGACATAATACAGTTTTAAAAAAAGGATTAATTAATTTATTGCGGGTTTTTACATGAAATATTAATATACAATAAATTTCAATATGTTAAAATAAAAATCCATTTAAAAAATTTAGAAATAATACATTCGATGTAAAAGAGAAGACACGTAAGATAAACAATACGAAACATGAGTAAATATTTAAAAATAAAATAAAAACAAACAACAAAATATATATTGTAAAGTTATTCGGAATTGTGAATAATGAGCTATCTAATTGATTGAATTCATTAATTTCAAACCTTTCAAACATTAAACATCAAAATTGGCGGCACTACGATGTTATACAATAACTGTCAAGATAAAGAAACAGCAATGTTGCTTAGTTCAGAATACGCCCAAATACCAATAGATATAATAATAATACAATTAAATATACGCATTCAATATTTTCAAAAACTCTCATTTTTCTACAAAATGTCAGATTCTGAATTTTACCATAGTTAAATTTTCCTGAATAATATTACTAACGACCCCTGGACGAGAATCTACTTAAGAACTTGAAGAGATAATGTTTGTCCATCAAGAGAAATATGACGACCGAGGATGCGAATGAAGCCTCAATACAATTTGGGAAAGAAAATTAATTGGAGCATTTCCGCAATGATGACGAACACTTTTAAATGCTCCAAAAAGTTTGAAGGTTTGTATCGCGTCCTTGTAAGGAAAAAAATCCTGTCCGCGCAAGGGCCTGCAACGATTACAAATGAACCGGAATAATTATTTTTCATATTTTTTCGACGAATATATTCGCCGTTACTGTCAGTCGTTTACCGGATTTATGTCAAAAGTTTTCAACTCGAATTGAGTTGACAGTTTTATGTCAAGAAATTCAACCTTGTTAAAGAAAGCTATGTAGAAACTTTTCGTTAAGTTTTTGGTTTATAATATCGGACGCTAGTGCCAAATATATTTTAACTTGATTTTATATCAAGGATAATTTTATGAATTAATTGAATTAAGTGCGATATATTTAACGAAATAATTCCTAAAAATAGAAAAATTATTATTCTTGATCACCCATATAAGCAAATATTTAAATACAATCAAAAGGCTTTGGGAGAAAAATTCAACACTTAAAATTGATTAAAGAATAAAATTAATATTTCAGCTAATCTTAAAAAAGACCATAGGCATGACAGATTTTGAAGTAACCTTCTATAATGTAGGTACAAGTTTACCATTACTGAAAATAACATTATTTATGTAAAAAATTATGTTTTTACGCAAATAATTGCATCTTTATCTACTTATTTTTAATTTCGCGCAAAAACGCCTGCAGGTGTCATGGTCTTCTACATGACGTCAAGCCTAAGTAAACATTGCATTGTGTCTATGACACCATTCAAGAGACACGGAGATGGTTACTTAGGCGTGACGCCATTCGCTCCTGTCAGTGTTTTAGTTAAATAGGCCGAATGCAGAATTTTATACTTTTATTTTATTGAAAATCTTATTAGTATTTTCTTCTCTAAAATCACTTATTCTTTAATATTTTCATCATGCCTATTGTACTCTGAAATGATTTACTGAAAAATAATTCAGAAAATCGAATCTTATTTCAATTTAAAATTCAGTTTTAATTTATGTAAAATTGATACCTTGGATGTAAACTGCGATTAAAGTAATTGGAAGAGCGCGTACTCATGTATGCGCGGTAGAAGTTATATTTATTTGGCGTGATTGTGATATTTACATATTGGTTAAAAATGTATATAATAACAATAAAACGATGTCTATGGAGATGAAAAATATAGTTGACAACACTTAAATGTAGATGAATTATTAATATTTGTTTT
>JADDOH010013546.1:0-43983 GCA_016648135.1 Agrypnia vestita | reverse complement strand
ATATATAAAAACCGCCTGGGGCCGGGTCTTCTTATTTATAAACTATATAAGATTTCGTTACATTTAGTTATATAAAATGCTATCATTCGGGAATTCGCGTTTCATTTTAAGCATATATAAATATAGGGTCCCGTTTTGAGCAATGTTAGTGTTTCGTTTAGAATTCGCGCCTTCATTTAATAAATATGAAACATGTAGATTTCAATCAGAACTATTTTAAAATGATTCGTTTAGAAATTCGCGTCTTGTATTATAAATGTGAAAATTATAGTATTCGTTTTGAGCTAAAACGTGTGAACATAGAAACACTACAGCTTTGACCGCTATTTTGTTTACTATGCCTAGGACATTCTTGCGGTGTATTAGGCTTGATGGAAAACTTAAACTCTTACTCTGTTTAAAATATACGTAGTGTCTCCGCCTAGATTGGCTTCACGATATACTTTATGAAATTTGTAAGTTCCGTTGTCCTAAAATTGTACAAAATTACCTTCGTTTAGATCGGGTTATATCATATTCCTCGTGGAACGCGTAAACCTCGTTGTCCTGAAACTAAATAAGGATGCCTCATCTAGACCGGGTTCATTTTACATTTTAGGGAGAATATAAGTCCCGCGTCTTTCACTACATAAAATGGATTTGGTAAGATTGGGGTTGTTTATACTCGTAGAAATTACAGAATCCCGTTATTCCTAAACCATATTAAAATGATAAATTATATTAAAATGATTTAAAATATATTAAAATTTGCCGGAGAGTGGATATCAAATATTCGAGATGATAATAAAATTATTATTTTTTTATTTTTTTATTTATTTGTTTACGCCCATTAGGCTTTTACATAAAGAGTATAAAATAAATTTCAAAAAGCACATACATTAAAAGTTTCAGGAATAGCACCAAATCATGAGTATAAAAATTAAAAATGTAGAGTAGGTAACGAGCAGCAATGCGTATAGGCTTTTACATAAAAAAATATATCATAAAATTAAAAAGAACATACATTAAACAATATAAATTACAAGTAGCAAATTATGAAAAGTACCAGGAATAGCACCAAAACATGAGTACAAAAATTAAAAATATAAAGTACAAAGCGGCAATGTGTACGAAAAATATATATTACCCACCATTACATATTAACAGCTGAAGTCAGTAACGAAGCAGTATTGCCTCTTTAAGTGTAAACTTTACTTTCTCCAGACTGTCGACGAAGATGTCAATCATGCAACCATATTCATTACATTATATTAAGAATAATATAATTTTGTTATCAATGCACAAACTTGGCAATGAACTACCTACATATGTCGACATTTTAAATCTATCTCTCTCAAAATTTAAAAAAAAACACTATATGATCATTTCTTTTCAAAATATTAAATTTTTATATAATGTCTTAAATTTTTTATATATATAGCTGGCTATTCAAATTTAATATTGCTATATTATCGGTGAGTAAAAATTTCTGAGATCACTACTTTACACCTTTTCGCATATATACTTTTTTTTTTACATAAATGTCTAACCTCATTATGTTTAAATTATGTATATATACTTTTTTACATCTATACCCTTTATTTTTCTTTTACATTTAATCGTTTGTTGTATTTTAATTATGTATAAACCTGCTACTTCACACTTTTGCATATATACTTTTTTTACATATATTTCTAACCTCATTACGTTTAAACTATGTATATATATACCTTTTTACATTTATACCCTTTATTTTTCTTTTACATTTAATCGTTTGTTGTATTTTAATTATGTACAAGCCTGCTACTTTACACCTTTTGCATATATACTTTTTTTTTTTTACATAAATGTCTAACCTCATTATGTTTAAATTATGTATATATACTTTTTTACATCTATACCCTTTATTTTTCTTTTACATTTAATCGTTTGTTGTATTTTAATTATGTATAAACCTGCTACTCTACACTTTTGCATATATACTTTTTTTTACATATATTTCTAACCTCATTACGTTTAAACTATGTATATATATACCTTTTTACATTTATACCCTTTATTTTTCCTTTACATTTAATCGTTTGTTGTATTTTAATTATGTATAAACCTGCTACTTTACACCTTTTTGCATATATACTTTTTTACATACATGTCTAACCTCATTATTTTTAAACTATGTATATATACTTTTTTTACATTTATACCCTTTATTTTTCCTTTACATTTAATCGTTTGTTGTATTTTAATTATGTATAAACCTGCTACTTTACACCTTTTTGCATATATACTTTTTTACATACATGTCTAATCTCATTATTTCTAAACTATGTATATATACTTTTTACATTTATACCCTTTATTTTTCTTTTACATTTAATCGTTTGTTGTATTTTAATTATGTATAAACCTGTTGTAAAAGGCTATTAAGCCGTGTAATTAATTAATAATAATAATAATAATAATAATAATAATAATAATCATAATATTAAGAATAAAACTAAATCGGCGGACCCTAAAAGTAATATGTATTGACCTTATAAAGATGTAGACTAGTGGGCTTTTATTATAGAAGCAATCAATTCTTTAACAACAACAAGTGGACAAGTGGTTGCTTCATGGGTTTGTTAAAACTTATAAATGGATGGAATCCTAGATTCAAAGCTTAATCCCGGTATTTCGGATAAATATAAGAATATGTAACATCGGAAAATAACGGGTAACGGGTTTTATGAAAAATATCGGTGCGTATAATCATTAGAGTATGATCATTAGAATTGGAGTCTAGTCTCGATGACCCGGGAAGTACGGATACGTAAGACGGAAATAAGGACTATGTTGCAGTATTATTAAGATATATAAATACTTACAATTGTCGAGCTAGAGTCTAATTCCGGTATCTCGAGGAATATAAATTCAAGGAAAAGAAAATAATGTCTAGTTTCGGTTTGATTAAGGTATATACACCGTATAGTTGCCGAGGCTGGATACTAAGCCCCAGCTACGGAAACTTATAAGCGCGTAATGGCAGGATCAAAGGTTAGGTCGCGAACTATAATTAATTAGGGGCCTGTGACTCGTGTGCGCGTGCAAGGCAAGTGTCCGCAATCCTTAGGTATAAAGTGAGGTACATAAAGTGAAACTACGATGCACTGGAATGGATATAATCGGCGGCAGATGGGTAAGTCATGTCATCCTCTTTCCGTTTTGAGATTATAACGATATATAAAGGTGGCGCACGATTAAGAAGAATGGTCTCGGGTTCGACACCCCAGACAGAGACGGAAGAAGCGCCGACAGTGAAAGCTAACCCCTGTACCGTAAACTTTACATATGTTTTCCCGCAGGTGTTCTTTGCATGTTGGATCCGTACTGACCATAATAGGGGCGAATTAATTCGCCAAATAACCCTTCTCTGCATGTGTGTGAACTTCCAGGGATCGCGCGGCCCGTGTGCTCGACGCCGAACTTAATTATTCATTTCTATTTATTTATTTAATTGATGATTCATTCATACATTAGGTATTTATTTGTCTATTCATATGCCGCGTCCCAGTTATATATAGTCAGGCGGCGTTTCGATAGCATCATCATCGGCCCGTGTGCTCGACGCCGAACTTAATTATTAATTTCTATTTATTTATTTAATTGATGATTCATTAATACATTAGGTGTTTATTTGTCTATTCATATGCCGCGTCCCAGTTATATATAGTCAGGCGGCGTTTCGATAGCTTCATCATCGGCCCGTGTGCTCGACGCCGAACTTAATTATTAATTTCTATTTATTTATTTAATTGATGATCCATTAATTAATTAGGTATTTATTTGTCTATTCATATGACGCGTCCCAGTTATATATAGTCAGGCGGCGTTTCGATAGCATCATCATCGGCCCGTGTGCTCGACGCCGAACTTAATTATTCATTTCAATTTATTTATTTAATTGATGATTCATTAATTAATTAGGTATTTATTTGTCTATTCATATGCCGCGTCCGAGTTATATATAGTCAGGCGGCGTTTCGATAGCATCATCATCATCACCATCACCAGCAGTGTCCCAGTTATATATTGTCAGGAGACGTTTCAATAGTACCATCATCATCATCTTCATTAGCGGTGTTCCAGTCATATATAGTCAGGAGGCGTTCCGATAGTATCATCACCATCATTAGCAGTGTCCCAGTTGTATATCGTCAGGAGACGTTTCAATAGTATCATCATCATCATCTTCATTAGCGGTGTTCCAGTCACATATCGCCAGGAGGTGTTTCAATAGTATCATCATCATCATCTTCATTAGCGGTGTTCCAGTCATATATAGTCAGGAGGCGTTCCGATAGTATCATCACCATCATTAGCAGTGTCCCAGTTGTATATCGTCAGGAGACGTTTCAATAGTATCATCACCATCATTAGCAGTGTCCCAGTCGTATATCGTCAGGAGGTGTTTCAATAGTATCATCATCATCATCTTCATTAGCGGTGTTCCAGTCACATATCGTCAGGAGGTGTTTCAATAGTATTATCATCATCATCTTCATTAGCGGTGTTCCAGTCATATATAGTCAGGAGGCGTTCCGATAGTATCATCACCATCATTAGCAGTGTCCCAGTTGTATATCGTCAGGAGACGTTTCAATAGTATCATCATCATCATCTTCATTAGCGGTGTTCCAGTCATATATAGTCAGGAGGCGTTCCGATAGTATCATCATCATCATTAGCAGTGTCCCAGATATGTATTGTCAGGAGACGTTTCAATAGCATCATCATCATCACCATCATTAGCAGCGTCCCAGTTGTATGTAGTCAGGAGGCGTTTCGATAGTATAATCATCAGCATCATCATTAGCAGTGTCCCAGTTACATATAGTCAGGAGGCGTTTCGATAGTATCATCATCAACATCATCATTAGCGGTGTCCCAGTTATATATCGTCAGGAGACGTTTCGGTAGTATCATCAACATCATCATCATAGCAGTGTCCCAGTCGTATATCGTCAGGAGGTGTTTCAATAGTATCATCATCATCATCATCATTAGCAGTGTCCCAGTTATATATAGTCAGGGGGCGTTTCGATAGCATCATCATCATCATCATCATCATTAGCGGTGTTTCAGCTATATATCGTCAGGAGTCGTTACGATAGTATCATCATCATCATTAGCGGTGTTTCGGCTATATATATAGTCAGGAGACGTTACGATAGTATCATCATCATCATCATCATCACTAGCGGTGGTTCAGCTATATATCGTCAGGAGGCGTTTCGATAGTATCATCAACATCATCATCATTAGCAGTGTCCCGTTTATATATCGTCAGGAGACGTTCCAATAGTATCATCATCATCATCATCATTAGCGGTGTCCCAGTCATATATAGTCAGGAGGCGTTCCGATAGTATCATCATCATCATTAGCGGTGTCTCAGATATATATCGTCAGGAAACGTTACGATAGTATCATCATCATCATCATCATCACTAGCGGCGGTTCAGCTAAATATCATCAGGTGACGTTTCGATAGTGACAACATCATCTTCATCAGTGATGGCAGGGTTCCAGTTACACATCAGTCGGAGATAATTAGGCAGATCCCATCATCATCGATGGCAGGATTCTAGCTGTACACCATTTGGAGAAAATACACCGACATCCCTGGCCAGGGGCTAGGCATATCCCTACTGTCCAGATCCACCTTTCCATCTACTAATACGAGGGGTCATGGCCTCGTGAAACCACATGGCAACCAACCATTACAAGTATTTATTTATGTATTGTATATGTAAGTATATGTATGTATATTATATTTTATTAGTATGTATCTATTCGTACGTAGTGTATGAGGGGGCTCTTCACGGGTGGCACAACACCCGTGCGGATGTCTTCCCTCGTCTGGAATGGATTGAACGTATTGATGCATATCAGATTATAATAAGTACTACCTGGGAGGGTGGTTGCAGTCACTGTAGTGTCGCGAATGGCCAATGGGCTGCAGTTGCTCACAGGCGAGGGTTGGGGAGCCTAGGAAACTCCCCTTCCCCACTCGCATATTTTTGACTTGACAGGTGGCCCGGGACCATCTTTACAGTAGCTTCAGTATATATACCGTAGTTTAACTTAGTTTAACCTGGAGGAGTTGGAATTCGGGGGGCAAACTGGCTCTGAGCCCGGACGCCAGACACTGACGCGAGGGATGGTGCGGTACTTTGCACAGAAGAGGCCCAACATGAAAAGGCGCATCCAGGCTCAGGTCAACGTATCCGGAACTCGTGTCGGGAGAAGGAAGATGGGATCAGTCACCGATGAGCCTTTGGGTATGGAGGGGCCGAATTTAAAGCAACCACATTTTCCGCGTACACATACATTTACACATACCTTCTACAAACCCCTTATCCATTAGAACCCAACGTACCACTAGAATGAGACATAGGGCCAGATACAGGTGACGGAACTTAGGCCGGCTAGTAAATAAACGTAACAATGTAATTGATATAAAGATAATGCAGAGTAAATATAAAAGATCGTAAGGAATAAGCACAGCGAGATAACGGCGGAAGATAAAATTATTAATCAGCGAGGGCGTCGAAGACGGAATCATCCATAGGAGCGGCTACGAAGGACTCGAGGGCTTTCAGGGGATCTATGTACTCTATATGTGCATGCGCATGTGATAACGGCACGTCACTAACCTTTCCAGTGGATGGCGGTCGATCCCATACAGGTAGGACAATGGGGGATCGAGCGGAGAGGGCATGGAAGCAGAGGATCGCGCACTCTGGAAGCGCAGCTACACCAGATGCAGTGGTTTCAGTCCGTAGGAATGATAGGTAAATAATATAGGGCCACGGAACATAGTATGTTTAGCAATTGCACCGTAGGGCTTAATTGACGTGCTAGGTAGTTTTGTTTGCGTTTTCCATGAACATTCACGAACTTCATACCCCAGTATTTAATTTAAGTTTAGCTTGCGATAGGGTTACCACAAAACCAATTCGTCCCCTATAGTTCGAAACAAAAAATTACACAACGTGAACTGGGGAGGTCTTGAATAAAGCGAGGGTGTTTGGAAATACTACGTTAAAAACCGTAGAGCCTTCACCCGACGTAGATAGATAGCTTGTTTGCCTCTAACAAGGCGTAAACTCAGTTAGGAGTAGGATCGAGCTGAAAGGCGAAGAAGAGGAGCCATCACAATACTGTTTAGATATTTTTTATCAACGATGTTGCAATTCTCCCAAATACAATATTTATGTACAATGTTCAGGTCATGGATTCATCTCTAACTTTAAGGACATCTTTGGTGTCTTCAGCTGGCTTACGACATAATCTTCATTCTCTAAATCCCCCCTCAAAGTCTCCACCCACCAAAAACCATCCGAAAAAGTCAACAAGTAATATCTCATATATGTGTAGATATAATCTATTCATTAATGGGAATACAACAGATTTTGTTGACAAATTCTTACTAGATTTCTGTCAATTTTAACTAGCTTCTTCAGGTTTGTATTTTCTTGGGTATTATGCCGTGTTATTACGACCTTTCGGGCCGACGTTTCGATCCGAAAGGTCGTAATAACATGGCATAATACCCCAGAAAACTTGAAGATTTGAAGTGGCCGTGAAAACCTAAGAACATTCTTAACTAGCTTTCCTGATCTGACGTTGTTTCAAAATGGTGACTGTTCGGATAAACATGAAATAAATTGTAATTCTCCTCATATTGATCCTGGACAGAATAGGCATGATGACAGATTTTTAAATAACATTCTATACTGTAGGTACACGTCTACTATTACCGAAAATAACATTATTAAGTTTTTACGCAAATAATTGCATTTTCATCTACATATTTTTTATTTCGCACAAAAACGCCCGCAGCTGTCATTTCATCTACGTAACATCAATCCTCAGTAAATATTGCATTGTGTCTATGGCAACGGTTCAAAGACACGGTAATGGGTACTGAGGCGTTACGTCATTCGCTCTGACCGGTGTTTCAGTTAAAATGTCGGATTGCACAATTTTATACTTTTATGTTAATGAAAGTATTATTTATCTCAATGTATATATTAAAACTGGATCATTTTTTAGAATCCTTTAAAAATATATTCTTCTATTTGATTCTCGCTGCCAATGTATTGAATTATAATTTAGTTGTCAAAAATTGCAACAATTTGCATTCTTACATACGCAGTGAATTTTACAATCGTTAAATAGTAATTTTACTTAGATTATTTGCCGTAGATATTGGTGCTAACTGGAAAACTCACAAAGCTTCTTCATTCAGGAACACTGCGAATCACATTAAAGCGCAAACCTTAACGCTGGGAGCTTTTAGCCAGACTTCAAACCTTCGTATCATTTGCTCCTCTGTAAATATTATTTGAATATTTATAAATTTCCCGAGCTTCCTTTCAAATTTAATCTGGCTTGACTTTAGTTTACCAGCCCCGTTGCTCAAAGCAAAATTTGAGTAAACACCCAAATAATTCTTGGGCATCTCCGAAACGTATTATCAGAATAGTTTGCGGAACCTGTATTAAAATTTCTGATACACTAAATACTCAAAAGGATCTTTTGTGTATAGTTTTCTGGGATATTTTGTATTGTGTATATGTGACCTCTCTGGCCAACGTTTCAGAGACAACGGCCAGAGAGGTCACATATACACGGCAGAATATCCCAGAAAACTATACACAGAAGATTCTGAACGGCCGTGAAAAGCTAAGGGCATTTTTACTCAAAAGGATGACTTACATACATAAAAGTAATCAAAACCACTGTTACTAACGGAATTCTTTTGTTTGAAGGAGCACAACATTTAAAAATAGCCTTTTATAATATTTGATAACACATATCTCCATTGGTCCTATTAACGATTAAAAAAATATTTCTGAAGTGTATTTGCAAAATGATTTCAGAGATTGCTTACAGAGTAAATAAAGGCAAGTTAAAATACTTTCTTACGACTTATATACATACAAGAATTTTTTCAAAATGATTTATTAGACGTACAAGGATAACTAAAAAGTAGCGTTTAGGAGAAATTTGTGGTCAGAGACTTGAATAAAGATTACCATGTTCTTAAATACGAAATTAACATAAAATCCCTGAAAGCAACCGTTTAAAAGGCGAATATTAAGAGCTTTACCTGGAAACTGAAGGATAATGGTGTGTACAGTGCCATCCGACACTAAAAAACAAAACGCCAGCAGCACGCTGCAATCTGAAAGAGAAAGAACATAAAACTGATCACCCGCTGCCTTCTAATGCCCAAAATGATCCATGTGAAAGGATTCCTAAGAAAAGAAGGACAACCGATAACGATGTAGGTTAATATTGTCACAGCTAAAGGAGACGATACGAATTGAGTAAAGCTCCAACCAGAAAAATAAGCCGTGAATAAAATTTACAGATGATCATTAAATTGCAATTTTTAAAAAATAAACTTCGATACCTCTACATGAGTTTAAATGTAGTTTTATATTTTACAAACTAATGATAATTTACAAACCACATCATGGATGCTAATCATTATTTTCATTCAGATACTATTTAACTTGCGTACTTATTTAACTTGAGTTACTGAGTTACTTTATTTAACTTGAGTTACTCCAGCTCATATTATCGGTACCCAATCAATAATTATTTATATAATTTATAATATCACTACAAAATTATTTTGCTCATTTTGAAGAAGAAATTAATTTTGTTAATATTTTTAAAATTTAAAGCATTAACTTTTTGATCAGACATATTAAAAAATATTATTTAAGTTAGTATATAACCACTGAATGAAAATATTTGTAAAAAAAGGAGTTTAAAAAAATTGAAATAATATTTCTGGGGTATCCTAGTATAATGATAGTAATTCGGATGAATTCCATTAGACAGATAAAGTATATTGCTAAAAAACTCCAAATCAAATATAGATGTCTTATTTAGCGATATCTGTGGTCGTTCAAGGGGAATGAAAAAGCTTTGAAGCCGGCCGCGTTGAGAATCCTTGCAGCTCACATGTGAAACGTGGCGTATAATTTAAATATATACAACTTCCAAAAATTAGTAGACATGGTATTCTATCATGGGTGGAAATGGCTAACGTTGCATATGTGTTAAGTGATCACTTAAGTTAACCGTACGATAGGTCGTAAGTCCTATGTACACCCTAAAAGACTTATATACCTACTCTCCCTTAAAAATACAGTTTCGTCTCTGTGAGACATCTATAATATACATTGATTGATTATAACCACTAAAATTACCTTGTCTACCAGTTTTGAAACGTAACCCGTTTCTTCGTCGGGACAACCACTACACTAGCATATAAATATCACTGCACACCATAACCATGGTTGTGAATTAATTATCTGTAGGTATTTGCACGTAAATGTAAAATATATTTTGTATATCAGTTTAATACTTCACCTGATCGATGGGAAATTCTCTCGATCAGTCGTACAATAAAAAAATATTATATTCAAACTCACGTATAGTAATATATCAATAAAATAACTTTTATGAATTAACTTGTTAACTTTCTTTATTGAGTATTCAAAATAATTAATGCACAATCGCAAACATTATAAAGGTTTTCCGTCATTTCAGTGTTAAGGCTTCTTTATCGTAAACGAAAGCGACGTTGCGATCCATTATAACCCTCAAACACGCGAATAACAATACGCCGCACAGTCAGGCAACAGTGCGTTGTACATCGCACCCCAATCGGAAAACTAATCTGGCTAATAAATTCTGCTTTCGTATTAGATATTTTTATATATAAATTATCCAAGTTAAAGGGCAAGCCTCACTTTTGATTATAATACGGTGTTATAATATAAGCTGTTAGAAAATAATTAATGTTAGCTTGATAAGGCTCTCGCGGGTTTTTGAGTTAGCGAAATAAATTAGCGCGAGTGGCGGCGGGGTTTAAACACGCATCTGAAATACGGGGGAGTGAAGGCTCTACTAATTTTTAAAGACCGGGTATCAAAAATAGCGTGGTGAACACCTTTACATTGTTTCCCTCTAAAGCCGTTATGGGTGAGAAGCCGAAACAGATTGTATTTTTAATTAAGCTTTTTCCTACTGGTAATTAAGAAGATTGAGAAGGTGTATAATACTTTTATTAGATCTTTGATCTGTGTTTACAGGTCAGTTTAGATCTTGTGATGAGGTCGTCCAGCTCTCTCCCCAGTTCAGTGCTCTTCCTAGCAGTCGGCTGGAATCCCGCGCATCACGGCTCTGGGAAGTCTTGTCTGGTCCATTCTCTCAACATGGTCCTTCCAGAGACATCATATCTGCCTGCGCCATCGTACAATGGTGTTGTATGTCGCAGGTTCTGTGGATTTCCGTATTGGGTAATCAGTCTCTGAGGGTCTTGCCCGCAATGGGTCTTCATCTCGGTAGTTCTGAGTAGGCTTTTTGTCCTCACCATGCCCGCTCTTGCTTCGATACCGTATGTCATGATAGGTCTTATGCATGTTTTATATATGCTGTCTTTGCTTTTTACTAGAATATGCTTATTGGCCCATACGGTGTCTCTTAAACATCTGGAGATAACCGCCGCTTTGTTTGTCTGTTCCTAGTGAGTTATAAAAATATCTACGATTACAAATAATCTATGTTTTTATATATTTTCATATTACTAGTCATTCTAAACAATATTTTATGTGTAGGCATATTCTTAAAACATATTTACTTGTTCACCTAATTACTGGATACATATAGTTACTGGATTTTGTCCCCGGAGGGATGAATAATTAATTAGGATAAATTACAGAAGTCTGCCAGAGATGAAGCTATTTATATGAGAAACCTATATGGAAGTCATTTTTATACGATGGCTCAGGGCTTACAACCTGCATGAGCTGGCTTAAGAGGGCACTCTTCACAATTCAACATTAATTTTTAGCGAAATTTAAAATAAACTAAATTTTAATAAATATTATTATTAAGTTCTGCGGGTTAACTATTTTTAGGTGTTACAGCTGTTACAGGCTTATTATCAAACAGTCTCTGACTGTTTTTTTACCTTTTGCTAATTTTAATTATGTTTTAATTTTTAACTTTATCCTGTTATTTGTTTATCCCAGAAAACTTTACTGGTCGTATTAATAAAAAAAAATGTTTAGATAAATAATGTATTAAACTGTGCTTTTACTGTCACTGAATGGTGTCCTTATATAAATAGAAAAATAAATATAAATAAATAAATATATTTATCATACTTATGTCTTGCTAACTCGTGATACTTATTATCACCTAATATTTTTATGGCAAGTTAAATATCAGGTAAAATGGTACGTAATTTTAGTACGAGAATAGAAGAGATAGAACTCGTAAGAGACCTTTTGTAATAATTATTTCTCTGACAACATATTTAAAAAAAGGCATTGAAATACTAAAAATAAATAATAGAGGCCTCCGATTAAATTCGTATATTCGAACACAACAATTCATATATTAAAAGGTACCTCAGCATGAAATATAATATATAATGACTAATTGAATTTAACGAATACCCCATTATTTAATATATTTCCTATTTCAATACCTCAATCTTATAATGTCCTTGTCAACAGAGCACGTCGTTATGCAGCATTTGAATTGTTTACATATTTAATTTATGGAGCATTTATTGTGAATCCGTCCTGACAAAGATATAGTGATAAAACTTCCAAACGTTCAAAGTAATCAATAAGGTTTATGAAAAGTTTGCTAGTTTTTTTTTTAAATTAATGACTATATCTAACTACAAAGATAATGCTACAAACACCAAAAATAGTATTGTTGAGCAGTAAATGTTGATGATAATGTTGATACAATGAGTTTTTTGTTTCGGAATAAACCATCAGTAAGTAAATGTAATATCTTCTTAAGTACCTATATATAAATATGCTACAAACAGAATTTATGACAGAAGAATATAAATATCACATCATATCATTGTTCAGATCATGATTTTTAAGTCAAAGACAAGACAAAGTTACCCTCGGGCTGAAGCGAGTTTCGTATTACGTTTTAAAAGGAAAAGCAAGCCTCGAGATCAATTCACGAATTCGGGCGAACAAGATCAAACCGCCCGATTGTTTAGATAAGTGTTAGTAATATAACCCAGCGTAGGGTAGAATTAACCCTTAAAGTGCGACTGTATCACGTAGAGACACAGTCACCGGAAACTATAATTGGCCCATAAATCGGGCGTCACGAAGCGGGCTTGAATAACTGTAAAGCTAGCCGCAAACCCTTTCCGCCCGACAGACAGACAGACAGACAATCCTCCAGCCCTCCTTAATTTATGGCCACCCCTGTCTGGAGATTTCCTTTCTTAAGGCGTCGGGTGTGAAAAACGCCGGTACACCGTGCTCCGAGTCTAATTTTAAATTTTATGGGTTAGGGGTTGGAAAAATGCGGTCTATTTTAAAAGTACTACTCACCAGAGTGATTTACGCTTGTGAATCTTGTGAAAGTTTTGAGAAACTTTTTTTTTTTTTATATATTTATTAATTTTTTTGATATTTATTACATTAAACATATGCCAAACTGCACTGCAGTTTTACGGCATATGTTTAATACTTAAATACAGACATCATCACAAGCATACAACATTAAATTGACAAATGAAGACCCCATGGCAAGAAGTTGTTAACTAACATTCAAGTCATTTTGAGATAATTAGACATTTGCATTTCTCCTTTGAAAAATATGTTTAATTGCTAATTCAAGATTAATTTTTATTGATTTATGTCACTAAAATATCAAAAAAGTATTTACAAAGTTAAAAAAATGCATTAATGCACAAAAAAAATAAAAATATACTAATTTTCCTAAAAAATGTAGTTAACAACCTTTTTTTCGCCTCTGGAACTCATTTTTAATAGAATAACACCTTTTTAAAATTGGTAAAATACGAACATCAAACAACCCTTCAAATGCTTTCCGTTTTTACCATCCATTATCCAAAATTACAAAATACTTGGCGTGTTAATTAATAATACAAAACATGGTATGTACCATTTAAAATTATTAAAAAATAATACATAAGTACATATTATAATAGTCTTCAAATAAAAACAAATATTTGACAGTACTACCAGAGTAAAATTTATATTAATCATAAATATTCCAATCAAATTAAAAGGTCCGTTAATGTCAGAATGATGGCATGAACATATTATTATTGAAGATAACATTTTCTTGCCATTAGTAACTGATTTGATTATTATGAAAAAGCGTAGTTAACTTGTTCATCCCTATGATTTGAACATGTTCTAATTATTTTTAAGTTCTGAACTTATTTCCAATGGAAAGAGCGTACAATATGTAGTTTAGACGGCTTATTAACTAATTTTTGACAAAAATGTTAGTTAACAACTTCTTGCCATGGGGTCTTCAAATATCTGGAGGGAGCAGAGAAAATTATCTACCTGGGATGCGAGTTGAATGAGAACTGAGATCCTTTAGAAATTATATATTTAATTTAGCAAGTTTCAACGAATGAAGATAGTAAAATACAGAAGTAACACGGAAAATGCAAAACCTTTTAAGGAAACAAAAAACTAAGATTATAATTTAATAAATGTAACTTATTTTATTCAGTTCTCTTCTCTTAAAGCAGTAGAAATTTTATTGTTTATGTTTTAATATCCATTTCGTTAATTTTATTTCATTTTGAATAAAAAGGCTTTCATTTTAGACAATAAAAAGGCATAATATCGTATCCTAAGGCGTAATGTTCAGATGACATCAAGTTTTTGGACTAAATTAGAAGCTTATAGCCTAGTTCTTGGACAAAAGACAGAGAGTTGTAGAAAGTGGAAGTTGTTAAAAATGGAGGACTATATTTTACACTGGATGCAGTTACACCAAAGAAATGGATATAGAAAATGTAAAAATATACACAAGTTAAAATGACTGTTAAAAGGCCACGGTTTCTAGAGTAGTTTATTAGTGTAGTGGTTATGACTCTCGCCTAATGAATAAGTGTGTAAGTTAGTCCTATTTTCATAGCACAATCGTTTAGCTTAATTCGAAAATAGTAAGAATACTAGCTATAACCTGTCAAAAATTACGGAATATTGTTTTGCGTCTTTGCTAAGCCCTAGTGTATATTTATAGCATATTTTTGGCGCTCCACGGAGAGGCGGATCTAGCAATATGCGTTGAACTGCCGGTTCAGGTTTGGTGGCCGGGATTCAAGCCTCATCTCAGGCCATTCAACTTCCTTTTTTTAGTCGTGAATTCGAACGAAATTACGGATGTAACACGAAGTTATGGAAACAGACGGACAGACGGACAACGAAATTATTGTTTGATTGATGCGAAACGTATTCCATGTGCACATCTCTATTTATTTTATACTTACTTATCATCACGCCGTTTCCCCGTGATGGTAAGCAAAGAGGTTGGAGCGCCACACTCTTCTGTCCTGACAAACAACTCCGCCTCATCCACATTCAGACATCTTCGCATACAAGCTCGACCATTGTTGAGGCTCGTAACAGAACCATCCTCCAGTAATCTGGTCATACCATGCCTTCCGCGATTTTCCTCTCTGGTTCCGTCAACACTTGCGTCATATATTTTATATAAACAAAGGTCTAAGCTTTAACATTAAATGGTTTTCATAAAACTAAATAACTTTGCAATGGTCGAAGAACAATTCGGAGTTATCGAAAAAAAATTTTCAATTGTAAAATTAAACATTTATTTTTCTATCTTAACCTTGTACCTCCGAAAAGGGTACATATTCACCTAATTTGTATTCAAAGTTTTTTTATTTTTACTTGTGAAAATGATGTTCACAATGTGCTTAAACATTATAAAACGATAGGCACGAAAAAGATTTTTTTAATAAGACGATGGAGAATGTTCAATATGTAGAATAGTATAAATTTTAAAGGAGAATTATATTAAACGTTGTGGCATTGTCCGACCCTTATTGAATATACCATGAGAAAACTTGCCTGCTAATATATCTAAATCTGCAAAATCAAATTCATTATTAACCGCCACACCTTTCGATTTTTTTTATAAAATGCGAATAAGAAAAAGATAACTTATTTAACGTTCTATTTTTGCACGAATACCTACATGTAGTTAAAACTTTAAACATAAACGTAAAAATTTTAATATTTTCAATATATTACATAAAAAAATAACTTTTTCAGTTTATTGTCCATAGATTGTATTTTGTAAAATAGATGGTCAGTGTGAGTGTGAATTAATATTTTGTTCGGTATAAAATTTAAGTTTGTGTTAAGTTAAAAATCTCAATAATAAAGATTTCGATGTCTGCTTTTCTGTCTGTATGTAACTTCCTGTTTCCTGAAAAGTCCGTAACTTCTTTTATAAAATTTTTTTTTTCATTTTTTTTTCCTTTTTTATCTTACTTACTTATTTACCATCACGCCGTTTCCCCTTGGGGGTAGGCAGAGAGGATAGAGCGCCATACTCTTCTGTCCTGACATACAATTTTCGCTTCGTCTACATTCATACATCTTCGCATGCAAGCTCGACGGTTGTTCAGATTTCTAACAGGACCATCTTCCAGTATCTGGTTAATCTGGTCATGCCACGTCTTCCGCGGTTATCTTCTCTTTCTGGCGCCGTCAATACTTGTATTATATATCTTTCTTACCATTATTTCCTCATTCATTCGCTCAACATTACCAAACCACCTGAGCGACCCTGTTTTAATTCTGTGAATTATGCTACTATCAGCTATACATTAATCCCTAATACCTTCATTATTTACTCTATCGTAAATGGATTTGCCACACATACGTCTAAGGGATCTCATCTCTACTGCATTCAGTCTGCTTTCGTTCCTCTTCTACCAGCTCCAGGCTACACTTCCATACATCAGTGTCGGTGCCACACCGGTACTTTTTTTTGTAAATAAATAAATACTAATTTTTCAGTAACCGACGTGTAAAAGTACCGAAAATATCAAATAAATTGTTTTTTGCAATCTCTTACCATATTTTAAAACAATACACGCATTCTTCTGTGTATAGTTTTCTGGGATATTCTGCCGTGTGTGTGTGACCTCTCTGGCCAACGTTTCGGATCCCATTGCAGGGTCCATCATCAGGGCTGATGTGATGAGTGAGTGTTGAAGTGTAGGTTAAGTATTACCTTGCAATACCGTACCGAAGTCAGGGTGTCTCCAAGTTTGTGTTATGTTAAATACTGGATTGCAGTACCGTGTCGAAAGCAAGGTGTGTGTCTTCATGTAGTGTGTTATATATCTACTAACGGATGTCGGACTGTGCGGATCGTCTATTTGATTTATCCTGCAGCGCCGGATACCACGATGTTCTTAACTTAAGACCGTCATCCCTATTAATGTTTACCGGGTGCTTGTATATTTCGATTGCTTCTTTGACCAGGCGCGTGTGGTGACTTTTGGGCTTTCCTAAGATTTTTGGCTCAAATGAAAAATGGTGGCCCGTATCTAGAAAGTGCTCAGCCAATGCCGATTTTTCCGGGTGACCGAGTTTGCATGCTCTTTTATGCTCATCAACCCTCTTTGAAATCGTGCGTGCTGTTTGTCCCACATACACTTTGTCGCAATTTTGACAATCGAGCCTATAAACACCGTCGGTCTCAAGGGGATCCCGATCCTTCGCTGGTCTTAAGAGGTCCTTAACCTTGTTGTTTGTGCCGAACACTGTCTTAATATTCTGTTTCTTGAGCGCTTTGGCAATCCTGTCTGTTACATTATGGATATAAGGCAAGAAAGCAATCCCTTTGATCTCAGCTTCTGTGTTTTTCTCGGAGCTGTTAGATTTGGCTCTTATGATGTGCCGTATCTGCAGTCTTTGGTATCCATTGCTTTCTAGCGCGTCGCTCAGTGTACGGATCTCCTCCTGCAGATGTTCTTCTTGGCATATTCGTTTAGCTCTCGTAGCTAAGGTATTAATTAGACCTCTCTTCTGCGCTGGGTGGTGGTGGGAATCTGCATGCAAGTAGCGGTTCGTATGGGTCGGTTTCCTGTAGACCCTGTGCCCGAGACTACCATCTGTGTTCCTTTTCACTTCTACATCCAGAAATGGTAGTTTATTTTCTTTTTCTATCTCCATGGTGAATTTTAATTTCTTGTGCAACGTGTTGAGGTGTTCGAGAAAGTGTGTGAGTAAAAACACAGAAGCTGAGATCAAAGGGATTGCTTTCTTGCCTTATATCCATAATGTAACAGACAGGATTGCCAAAGCGCTCAAGAAACAGAATATTAAGACAGTGTTCGGCACAAACAACAAGGTTAAGGACCTCTTAAGACCAGCGAAGGATCGGGATCCCCTTGAGACCGACGGTGTTTATAGGCTCGATTGTCAAAATTGCGACAAAGTGTATGTGGGACAAACAGCACGCACGATTTCAAAGAGGGTTGATGAGCATAAAAGAGCATGCAAACTCGGTCACCCGGAAAAATCGGCATTGGCTGAGCACTTTCTAGATACGGGCCACCATTTTTCATTTGAGCCAAAAATCTTAGGAAAGCCCAAAAGTCACCACACGCGCCTGGTCAAAGAAGCAATCGAAATATACAAGCACCCGGTAAACATTAATAGGGATGACGGTCTTAAGTTAAGAACATCGTGGTATCCGGCGCTGCAGGATAAATCAAATAGACGATCCGCACAGTCCGACATCCGTTAGTAGATATATAAAAACACTACAAGAAGACACACACCTTGCTTTCGACACGGTACTGCAATCCAGTATTTAACATATATAACACAAACTTGGAGACACCCTGACTTCGGTACGGTATTGCAAGGTAATACTTAACCTACACTTCAACACTCACTCATCACATCAGCCCTGATGATGGACCCTGCAATGGGATCCGAAACGTTGGCCAGAGAGGTCACACACACACGGCAGAATATCCCAGAAAACTATACACAGAATATTCTGAACGGCCGTGAAAACCTAAGGACATTGAAAAATTTTTTTTTTTAAATACGGTCTTATTGTAGATGTTAAATATCGAACCATCACGCTTCAACTCTTTAGGTAGTCTAGGAAAATGAAGTGTCACTATCTAATCCTTATGAATCTGTATTTCGCCCAACTAAGCCCCGAATTCAGAGCAAATATACGTACTTTAACCTTTAAATAGATGATTTAACGGTTAAAGTATGCCTTAAAAGCGTAATTTTTAGTATAAAATAACACTTAAAGCATACCCTTTAAATCATCTAAGTATTGACTCTGAATTCGGGCCTAATGGGCGTACCACACGGACAAGTATCGCCACAGTTTTGCCTGCGCAGGCTGGTTTGTACACGGAACACCGTGTGTGTAGTTGGTAAAACTGTATCGCGCGCCAACCCCACTTTTGTCTGCGCACTTTTCAACTTGCTTGAAATTTCGCCTGCGCAAACCCGACCTGCGCTTACTTGTGTGTGGTTGAGCGTTCAGTGTTCACGCCGCAGTTGAGGCTAGTCGTTATTCGGTGAGGTCGTCCGTCACTCGAAAATGACAGATTCGCTTACGTACATTCATTATTGGTCACAGAGAATGTTCCAGATAGGCTGTTCTAGATGTAGGGATGAGAAATGAAGAAGTAAAATTTATGTTGATTAAAATCTAATAATTTATTCCATTTTTGTTCCATCTTTATTATTAGTTATTAGTATTATCTGGCAATATTATCAAGGTTTGCAGATATGGCCATCCATTTAACTTCTCTTCTTTTATGCCTTTAAGTTATAGCTGTTAAATTTTTTAATTCCGTCTGTAATGTGTAGCGGTGGAGCCGAGCCCTCAGGGGAACATGGTTAGTGCGATGCAGCGCCTGCCCGCTGCCGTCCTCAGACAGCAGGAGCTTCTGAGGGCTGCCGCTGAGCCACCTCCCCCTACGGAAGCCCCACCGGATTTCGAGTTTATCGCAGACCCTCCCTCCATCTCTGCATTGGATCTGTAAGTCGGCCCATTTAACAGACATCAATATATTTATGTCAATAAGTGCGACATTTTGTTGTCAGCTGTTTTCTGCTCAATTAAGATGAAATGGAATACGGTCGAACTCGGTTATAACGAGCGCAAAGAGACCGATTAAATTTTCTCCTTATAGCCGGGACTCCTTATATCCGGAATAGGTAAATTTCACTTTTTTGATAATGTGATGTTATTTTCCAGAGCAGCCAAATAAACATACTTATTTTTCCAGAGCGTTGAAACTGTAGAAGACGATAGTGAAAACTTTTTACGGACTTCGGAATTTTCGGCACCGCATTCTATTTCATGAATAATTTCTACTTTTTCGCGAACCGAGAGACACTTTCGTTTGTTAGTGGACATGTTTCCGATAGAACAATTCGCGTTTAACTGATTAGGCTCTTAAATGCTAATACAGTAAACTGCATAAAATAATCTGTCACCTCAAACATTTTGGAAACCCCCAATAATAATAAAGTTATATGACCAATATTCTCGACCTTCGACGAACTATTGTTTGCCAGTGCATGTGGCATTTTCGGACACAAGTTTGTGTACATCACATCATAAAATGAACTCTAATTAAGTGCGAGCCGCTTTAGAAGCAAAATTCATTGTTACGAGTACATGTTTGTTTTTTTTTCTGTAACCCTGCTAAAATTTGCTCCATATATCTGGGAATCGCGCTCCTTATAACCGAGAACGATTGTATGGGAATTTGTGCAAATCAATTCACAGTTTGGCTCATTATAGCCGAGATCTCCTTATATCCGAGCTCATTATAACCAAATTCGACAGTATTTTTAATATTTTATCAAAACCCCAAAATGAATTGGTATTTACATTTATAATTTTCAACATCGCTGTAAGCACTGTAAGTAATTATGGAATTAATAATAATATTTTTATTTAAGTAACAAAATATTCATTTAACTCTTTTCCCATTATTCGTTAATATTTTCTTGATTTCTTAAATAAAATTAAAATACCTTGTTACGATTGGGGCTTTAAGAAATAAATGATGGTGTTGTGTCTTTGCAGGGACATTGTGAAGCTCACAGCTCAGTTTGTGGCCCGAAACGGCCGTCAGTTCCTGACCAACCTCATGAACCGCGAACAGAGGAACTACCAGTTTGACTTCCTTCGCCCTCAGCACTCGCTCTTCCACTACTTTACCCGACTCCTGGAGCAGTACACCAAGGTAATGAGATCAGTGAACATCAACAAGGCTTGTGATGGTCTTCATTTGTCTGCTTTATATTTTGGCAAAATTGCAAAGTGAAAAATAATAATTAATGAATTTCCCTCCAGGTCTTACTTCCACCTAAAGAGCTGCTCCCGAAGCTGACGGAAGAGGCTGGCTCCACGCAGACAGTACTGAACCTCGCGAAGACTCGAGCCGCTTGGCTCACACATCAGCTGGCTCAGAAGCAAAAAGAGGAACAGAAGATGGAGAGAGAGAGGAGTGAGTCATTTAATGTACTTCCCAGGCAACAACAAAAAAAGTGACGCAATTATATGAAGTTTATTCATTCTACCATCTCTTATCTATGGTGTTGGTAAATGTGACAATTAGGTATTTGATAATCTTTAAATCACGGAAACATTAATGTAATTTTTACGGATGCAAAAATGATATGTCATCAGTATAATATGCATTTAGGTAAAAATTAAATCATTATGTGGTTAGTATTCTGCAACGATGTGTTAAGCCATACTCAACTCAAACTGAGATATTTGACGTTGAAGGTTTGATACCTAAACTCAATGATATAATAAACTGTAGATATGTTACAAGCGTGAAATCTTGGCAACTTAAAAGTAGGATAATTGCCTGACTTACATTTGTTATCGAATGGACCTTTGTAATCAGACACGACCACAGAATAAAAATATTATTCTGTATTCTGTGGACGCGACGCAACGCAAAAAAAAAAAGTCCCAAGAAAAAGGAACAGAGTATCGTACACTATTGTAAGAATGAGTATGTTATTTTAGTCACTGACTTCAAATTACCTGATTTTTCTGTCTATACGCAGAGCTATGAAATAAGTGTGCTGTGATTTGTTGTCTCTTTCAATGCAATATTTGCTACATATGAAAGTATACATATAAGCTAGTATGGGAATAGCGTGTCTATATTATAATACATCAATGCCCAAACTAGTATTATTTCATCATTTTATGTTTCTTTGGACATTCTTTAATTAACTTATTGTCCTAATAAAAATATGTTGCCGTCTTCTGAGCTGCTTAAACTATTTTTCAAATAATTGATACAGCTCTCCATTTAAGAATCTGACTATAACTGTTTTTTTTTTATTTTAATTTTAATTCATAGTTGCAAAACACACATGGATCTGATATAACATCAGTTATATCAGATCCAGAATTATTGTATTCACACTTATTGTTTTAGTTATACCACTTCCTTTTTTGCTGTAAATTATGTATGTATTCAACATTAAATAATGATTTTAATATAACAATTGGCTGAGAGGCGGCTACTACACTACTTAGCAAAAGCAATTGTCAAGTGGTTGCAAATCGGCCACCGTGTCAGCTTTTTCTGCTAATTGATTGTTTTTTCAAATTCAAATTCAAATTTTCATAAATATTGAAACATTTTGAAATTCTCAAATTCTTCCAATCAAAGTACTGATCTATTTTGTTTTATAATTTCAGTTGCATATGCGTCAATTGACTGGCACGATTTTGTGGTGGTGGAGACAGTTGACTATCAACACATGGAACTTGGGTCATTCCCTCCGCCCACTACTCCCGATGAGGTGGGAGCCAGGGTTCTCATGCAGGTCATTATTCTACGTCATGGCTTATTATGTATTTGTGATTTTTATTATTCTTTTCTCCAGCATTTATATTGAGTTGTTTCCTTCATAATTATTTTTTTTGTGCAGGAACGCATAGAGGATGGCGGTGTCGAAGAGATAGAAATGCAGCTGGAGTCAGATGATGAAGGCGAGAGGGGAGATAAGGACAGTTCGAGCGAAGAAGAAGAAGGATTATCTAAGATGGAAGATCGTACGCACCGCCAGGACAACAGGCCAGACAATACACAGGTTACCACTCATATTACATGTTCAATTAATATCAGTCGAACATTATATATATTAGATGTTCTTTTAGAAGAAGGTTTAATTCAATATGAACAACTTATAAATGAATGTATCTCATAGGTGCAAGACATGGAAGAAGATAGCTCCTCATCAGATTCTTCAGACTCCGATTCTGACTCGGGAGACGACAGGAGGAGGGCACGAGGAACGTCCGCCCTGCAGCCACCGCCGCTGCCCCCGCAGTTGGACAAAGTTGTGGTCAAGAAATACGATCCCAAGCAAGGTACAATAGCTGTTGCTATTATGATTTTTTATTATTTGTTTGTTTTTTTTTTAACTAATTATTTTTATTTACAGCAAAACGCGACACGGGCCCGCCGGGAGCGGGTGCCGGCGAGGAGTGGCTGATCAGCCCCATTACGGGAGAGCGCATCCCCGCGCACAAGGTGCAGGAACACATGCGCATCGGGTTGTTGGACCCTCGCTGGCTGGAGCAGCGCGACCGGGCTCTCGGGGATCGCGGAGCTCAGGATGCAGTGTTGGCACAAGGTTAGACTTTACTCTCGATTCCAACACATTATATATGTATTTTGGTGCTGGGGAAATTGTACACAAAGTCCTTCAGCCAAATTTAAGTTAAATAAGCTCATCAATTTTACTAAATTTTATTAATATATAAAATGAATCGTCAACCATTTTGTTTAGGATCTGCCATCGAGGCATCCCTCAAGCAACTCGCTGAGAGGCGTACGGATATTTTCGGTGTGGGAGACGAGGAGACAGCCATCGGTAAGAAGATCGGAGAGGAAGAAGTGCGCAAGGATGACCGGGTAAGTTACTTTTCAAAGTTCAATGTTCAGCTAGTCCACGTAAATAAACATACTCACTTTTTTGCCTGATAATTTTAATCTTTTTTTAAAATAATAAATCTTTGAAACTTAGAAAGGGCCAGTTCCATCAACTTGGATTAAATGAATCTTTCATAAAAATCTACGATTGTTTCTTATGACGTGTAAATCTGTAATAATAAAACAGGTTGTGTGATTGGTGGAAAACGCAATAATTGATGGTTTAAATATAATCCAAGTTGATAATACAGCCCCTAATATGTAACTAACCCCTAATATTGTTGCATAAACGCAATGTGACTTAGAAACCCATTACTTAACCCCATTTGTTTTTAATTTAATTTAACTATAGAGGTTTTTTTTAAGAGGCATAGAACATAAAAGTTATGGTAATAATTATGGTATTGGCTTTATTAAAAATAAAGTTTTATGCCATTAGTTTTAAAATATGGTTATGAATCCACGATTTTCCCTAACGTAAGTCTATTCATGTTGAAATGGCAAACCAAACCGAGCACAAATCAGCTATCTAATTGGCTGTTACTGGAAAAAGTTTTACCAATTCGAGAAGAAACTTCTAAAAAAAAACACCCTATATTTAAACACTAATGGTGTAAAATTAAATCAAGAACTGTAATGTGAATGTGAATCCTGATACACAATGTTCCCTTAAGGTGACCTGGGACGGTCACACATCCTCGGTGGAGGCCGCCACGCGAGCCGCCCGCGCTAACATCACACTGGAGGAGCAGATTCACCAGATCCACAAGGTGAAGGGGCTGCTGCCGGACGAAGAGAAAGAGAAAATTGGCCCCAAGCCCGTTGGAAGCGGCGGAGGGGGAGGACCCAAACCGCCTCCGCAGGTGCCTAAGCCACCGCCGCCCCAGATGCCCATGGTGAGTCACACAAACTTGTCATGTTTTGCTACTTTCTGTCTAAGAGCCTCACTTAAAGTATTCAAATTCAAGATGTTACTGCTCTCGCAATTGTGAAGGTAATGCACTCGCACCATGCGGATTCAAACTGCACAGTGAAGTGGTTTCATATAAACAAACTAAAACTAGAAGTGTTTTATTTTCTAGATGGCACCTCCAGTGGGGCCTCCTATGGGAGGGATGCTGCCTCCGATGCCCCCTCTCATGGTCATGTCTCCCATGGCCCCCATGCCACCTCGCCCGCCCATGATGGGTAAGTTCTAACTCTACGCGTTGCAATATATGTACTTCAAATTATTCAATTTCATGACCTCAGAATAACCTAAAGTATTTGTTTACATCCGCAAACCAAATATTTATAGAATTATGATTGTTTATTGTTATTGTCTTTTTATATTAATGCTCTAAAAATTTACATTACTTTCCTAACATATTTATTTATATTTAAAAGGTTTAGCAACAGTTTTTAAGCGAGTACGTTAATGAAATATTAATTTATATTTAGCATAAACTAAATTATCTACTTACATTATCCAAGAGACTAATAATAAAAACTTAAACTATTAATATATTGTTAATCTAATCTAATGTACAGTGAAATTCTAGGTACTTGTAACCTAACCTCAACTAGAGACTCGCATTCTTTTATATCTAAAGCATTGGTAAAAGTGACGCATGTTTCAGGTGGTGGTTTCCCTGGATTCCCCGCACCACCAGCGCCTCCTCAAATAGAACCGCCGCCAGTGCCCCCACCCGCCCCATCGCAGCAGGGAAGCAGCGTGGATGAGCCCCCGGCCAAGAAGGCCCGAACTGAGGATCAGCTTCTGCCGGAACAGCACTTCTTACAGCTGCATCCGGCAAGTCTATTCAAACGTTGATCAAAAATCATCAAAAAAAATCTATTTTGCCCCATGGCTGCTATTTCTTTTCTGTGCAACTATGGTTTTTATTAATTTTTCGCGCTATAAGTATTATAACGACGCCTCTTCTTCACCGTCAACAGGGGCAGATATCTTTCACCGTGCAGGCGCCCAACATGCCGGAGAAGCCGGAGTGGCGCCTGTCGGGGCAGAGGATCCCCCTGCGGCTAGCCGGGAACGCCACCATCGCCACTCTCAAGGCCCGTCTGCACACCGCTCTGGGGATGCAGCCGGCCAAGCAGAAGCTGAATATGGATGTAAGCAATATTTATTTTCCTCGTCAATGATTTCATTAAACAACAGCATCTCTAAAAGTATTCGGAAGTTTAGAGAAAGTTCAGTGCAGCATTAGTTACATTGTGAGAAAAAATTACAAATTCTGTGATGGCATAATTGTGTTTTGGAAAATTTCAGTGAAAATCACAATAATTTTGTGGGCGACCGTTGCATGTTGCCTGAGCCATTGCGTTTTGTGCGCCGATTGCGTATCACACTCTAATTATCTAAAGTTGTAATTTCAGCTTCATTCCAGCAAGTTACGGACAGACAGACAATGACATTATTATATTTAGATAGTCCACAATCTTAACTAAACTGTGTTGAGCACTTATTTTAAATTCACTACTCTATAATTGTAAATGAATATCATTAAAAACCTTTGTGATTCATTAGTGAAGTATTACTTATTATCAATATGTAGTGTAGTATCAAGTATATACTCATTATCAATTATTTAGAAAAGTTATTTATCAACTATTGTACAAGAAAAATTCCAGCTATTATCTACTCTTAACCTTTAACTGTCAACCATACTTGACAAGGAAGACATGATAGAGATATTAATGATATTGATTTAAAATGTCTATTAAAAGCTGTAAACTGTCATCCAAACACATAAGACTGATTTCAACTTGATGACATTGAAAACCATGTTTCATACCGTCTCTGTAAAGTGTAAACGTATGTGCAATCAACGTATCGGCATGACAAGGAAAGCTGTGCGTGTTAACCTTTTCATTGCAAAGTTTTAAAAAATTTATTACCACATAAGTTGATGGCAGGTTTCAGCACAACACTATAAGGTTTAATCATATACAGTAAAACTCCGTTAATTCGAACATGGATAATTCAAAATTCGCCAAAATTCGAAAATTTTAAAACCCACTAGTCCCAAAATGCTAATATTAACCCCGATAATTCGAAAACCCCGGTAATTCGTAATTAGAAATAATTTTTAGCCCCTTGCGCTATAAATCAATATGTTTTAATTTTTAGTATAATTATACAATAAGTTTTAGTTCACATAATTCGATTATACAAAATTTAAAAAAATATTTCGATTTTTTTTGCACGTGAGAACAACAGATATGTCCATTTTGGATACTTTAGTACATAATAGAAATGTGGTGGTCTTTGTATTACCATAATAAAACATAATAATACCGTTTTCAAAATGATTTCTTGAAATATGTAAAAATGCAGACATTTTTCACAAACTTAATCGTTTTTTTCATGAATTTTATTATTTTTGGCGAATTTCACAATTGTATTGCGATTTAAAAATTTTTTTGTACCTTAAATTTCGAATTAATGGGGTTCCGTGTAGTTCAAAATGTTTTTTTGGGTCCCTTGAATTTCGAATTAACGAGGATTTACTGTATATAAAATGCTGGGAATTATCATCCACACACAGTAGATAAACTTAATATATATGACACTGAAAATCGTGTTTAATCCTGTTTCTGCAAAGTCGAAAAGTGAGTGTAATCACGCACATCGTTTGGCGCATAAACACGCTTATTGCATTTACAGGATTTTAACTCGTTCATGCCTTGATTTGAAATGTTTACACATGCGTGGCATTTAAATTGCATGCACCACTCTGCTTCTTTAACTAATCAATTTTATTGAATTGTTAAACATAACTTTTCTTTATCTTTCAAGGGTCTGTTCTTCAAAGACTCCAACAGTCTGGCTTTCTACAACGTGTCTCCAGGCTGCGTCGTGCATCTTCAGGTCAAGGAAAGAGGAGGGAGAAAGAAATAAATTGTTATTGGTATCTGGATATATTCATATTGCTTTTATAAGTATATTTTGTCAGAAGCCCCTCCATGTTAAAGTCTAATTATCGGTGGACTGTCATAATTATCAGATAATTTGTGCTTCAATTTTCAGTCTCGACTGTTTGCTTTTTAATGTTCATCTAATATATCCATGGCACCAAACGGTGTTTACGTAGGTGAAACTTATTTAGGAGATTGGTCTCAAAAATTGCATCACGGATCATACATACGTAGTGCGGAGCGAACTTTGATTCAACATCTGTTATTTGTACACTGACCGATACATACAGCCTTTTATCAACAAATCAAAGGATTGTCTATGTACATTACGATATGTCACTATGTATGGGGAAAAAAAGTATTTTATTTTTTAACGTGATAGTTATCAAAGTTGAATCGCATTTATACAAAAAAAAAAATGGTGCGATTTCAGTATACTTTTGGCTCGCTCAAACCAGCCAAATATTCTGAAAATGTTGGTTTTTAGTGATTTTTCAGAGGTGATAAAGTTTTGTTTTAATATTTTCTGTATCGGATTACCTATATTTGTTATAAAGAAAACATTTGCTGGTAATTTCAATTTCATGTTTTACTAAAAAAAAAACAAGCCGAAATCGCCCGAACGAGAGCAGGTATAAAGCTTATTAGTGTAGCGGTCATGACGTTCGCCTAGTGATCCGATGATCGGTGGTTCGAGCCCCATTCCAGGACACCAACACGTTAGTCCTATTTTCACAGCACAGGCTTTTGGCTTAGTTTGAGAATAGTAAGAATATTGATATGACATGTATTCCGTGTTCGCATCTCTATTAATTAAAAAATGTTGACAAACTGTCAAAATGAACTTAAATATGATGTAATTGTAATGTTGGCTTTATTAAAATTAGAATGAATTACAAATGCAATGTGTAAAGACAGCAAATATATCTTTCTTATATCCCTATATTTCAAGGCCATTGAGCGAGCCAGAAGTAGCAGTTTTGAAAACTGTAAATACATTATTTAATTACACACAAAAATGCAACAACAAATACTATTAAATTCGAAGTGTAAAAAAATGACACTCTAATGCACATGCACCATAAAAATGTAAATGTATATAAATACAATGAAAATTGACATGGCGGTAGGATTTTGTAGCCATGTAAGTAGCGCGATTGATGACAACGATTGATAGGTTTGATAAATCTGAACATTCGGTCTATAAAATTCTGTGGGTTTTTTTTACCATAACTATACCATATTATAAACATTAAAATATATTGTATAGATTCAAATATTCTTTCAGAAAAATACAGTTCTTGAAAATCAGGTGATATTAATTAATTTGTTGGTCAGCAAATGTGTATTACATACATTGTTAATTAAGGTTTTTTTTTTTGTGAATCTATTAGTAAAAAAATATATAGCGAGAGTTTTGCTTGGAATTATTTTATTTCATTCTCACATTACCATATTTATAGAAAGCTACACAAGTGCATGAATCGTATACTTATTTATATAAAGTGTGTTTCTCTAAAGTCTACCTTACTCCGAGTGAGGCAAACGCCACTCTAATCACATTCATTTGAAAGATATGCTCATATGTGCTCTGTTACTTGATTCAAATCTATTATTTGAAAATTAGTTTCCTCGTGTTTGCCCGTTGATCCCATTTTAATATCATCAGTGAGATTTATTTGCTTTGCATCGTCTTCTTCATTTTTGTGGTCCTTAACAAAGAGAACAAGAAAGGCAGCACCTGAAATATTAAAAAGAAAACATGCCCGTGGAATTATCTTTGCATCTAAATTGTGTACTAAATATATTCAATAAAGTATATAAATAAATAAAAAATTTAACAAATAAGGTCACGGTGTTTGTTACCTAGGGATAATGTCGCCACTAGAAAAATGGGTATTCGACAAGAGGCGTCCATGAACGAACCAAAGAAAAGATTGCTGCAAATTGACCCCACTCTCCCAGCCAATGTTGCAATGCAAACTGCCATAGAGCTAGAAAGTAATAGAACAATGTAAACTGCCATAAAACTAAAAGTAATCATTCTGCCATCTATCTTTAAAAATAATTATATACTGTCTCTGCAATCACCAACAAATGTTCAATGCATGACGAATCAAATTGATTCACTATTAACATTTACATTTAAGTTACACAATCGAGAATTCTGGACAATTCATTCAAATCAGCAAATGTGCTATCATTATGGAAAGTAATTACCTCATGTGAGATGGGTACGCGCACATCACCAGTCCCACAATCACAATATTCCCCGTAATCATGGCAGCCTGGAAGACACTAGCCGCTGCGAGGCAGTACAGGGGGGAGCTGACCCAGAGGAACGTGGTCGCCGCTACGCCGGCAATGGCTAGTGACGCAGCCGGCAATAATTTGGCACTGACTATATCAGAAACGTACACTGATATCACATTGTAAAATAAACAAGCCATACCAATAGCCATTGTGTCCTTGAATCCCTGCAAATATAGCATGTTCAGGAAAGTTTTCAATCATTCATAAAGATGCAGTCTTATAATCCACTATATGCAAATGAGCTCCAATAATGAACAGAAGCGATCAAACCAAAAGCGCACTGTGCATTCATTTGCAGTACATTTCCTTACATGTCGTTGATATTATATGCCATCTTTGCCGCACTAGTGCCATGAAAGAAATCATTTGAAAATATTGTGAATTTTATTTTCCATCGCAGACACAGCAATATCAAATGGCAAGAAAACTAATAAATAACTAATTTTGAAAAAGGTGTGTTATGGCTTTAATATGAAATTAATTTAAAATTGGAATTGCAAGTCGAATATCGAACTTCAATCTAGCCAGTATTGGAAATTTCATAGGTAAGGGACCTAATATAATAATCAAAAGAGCGACATCACCACTCTTCTTGCACTTAAAATCTGGAGGGGTTTCGTCAGCTGGGATCAAAATGAATCACACAGTAATTTAACAAAATTTAGCTATACTGAGTAATATACACCCTTGTAAAAGAAGGTCGCACTACTGTAAACATTACTGAAAGCATGGTATATATATTTGGGAAATATTTTTTTAAATAATAATTCTTATATCCATACCTGATAGTCCATTTTGCTTTCACAGTTAAATGTCATTTCTGGTAAACTGACAGACTCGTAAAAGTAATCTACCATCTTATTACTCGAACTATTTGACGTTACATTTGGCACTGCAGCAATTGCGTAATTTGTCAGTTGGCAAACTGTGGTTGAAGAATTGACATTATCATTATTGTATTTCTGAAATCGTGACAGCAGTTCCGGAATCCATAAACCAAAACCATAACACCTGCAATTTTATTTTTGATTTTATGATAATACATACAGCATATATTGTAATAAAGAAGAGTTGTCTTCTAAAAAATCTATCTATGTGCTTTCTACTTGCTCACCCAAACATATTCGCAAAAAATATGAACATGACCATGAGAGATTTTAAAGTGTACGGTTTTTTAAATATGGCTGTCATTTGTGTCCAAATATCTCTGATCAATCGGCTTATCCTGCCTCCGTTGAGACTGATGGCCATTTGCTTGTTTTGTCTTCCATTTGGTTTACTTGAGCAATGCAGTATGTGTAACATCTAGAAATAAACAAAATAATAGACATGTTAATACAACGAACGCTTATTAAATTAGAGTAATACATTTTAGAAGAAACCATACCAAGTATTCTTTGTCAGACAGTCCGGTATTAATACTGAACATATTTTTCAATACATTCAGAGCTTCTTTCTTATTTTTGTTAGCCAAAAGCAACCTTGGACTCTCGGGAAGTTTGTAAAATAAGGCTGCGGAAATGACGCTCGGTATCGCTGACAATAATAGGTACAACCTCCAAGAGTTGAACTTGAAATTTCCTTGCATCAGTATTTGAAATTTCATCGGCAAGACCAGAAAAGCCAATGCTAAAAAATAAATAATTTTATTGTTATTACAGTAAAACCCCGATAATTTGAAATTCTTCATATTCATAAATTCAAAAAAGTCCCGAGATGGTAATTTCATAGTTGATTAACCCCGATAATTCGAAAACCCCTGTAATTTGTAATAATTTTTAGACCCTTGCTTGCACCATAAATCAATACATTTTAAGTCATATAATTCAAATTATTTTTTTACAAGTTAATAAAATCTAACAATGGGAGCGGCGTTTTGAATGCGCGTAGGATGTTCTTTATGTATCTCGCGGTACCTTGTGGAATCTCCTTTATCTATGCATATTATGTGGCGATTTCTAAAGTTGGAGAATTCTGTGTATGCTTTCTTCGGTTGGCTGCTTTGATGTGCAGGTTTATTTTATTTATTCATGGGAAACTAACACTACATATAAAAATCAGATTACACATGATTATTGAGTAGTGTATAATAGCTTGAACGTGTTTAACTTTCGGGTACGGAAAGATCAAACATAGGATTTCAAAAAAAAAATGGTTACCTGAATTTCAAATTAAATGGGTTCTGGATAATTCAAAATATTTTATTTTGAGTTGGTTCCCTGAATTTCAAATTAAATGGGTTCTGGAAAATTTAAAATATTTTATTTTGAGTTCCTTGAATTTCATATTAACAATGTTTTACCGTAATATACTTATAGCAATAACAGCCTAGACAAATTTCAACACAGACTTGTCGATTATGAATGGGAAAGCTAACAATATGGTGGAATACTGATAATCGGCAGTTTCTACTATTAATTCATTCATATTGTATTGTTCCGTTAGCCGTGAAAGTATTTCTCACCAGGCAGGATTGTGAATGGGAAAGCTAACAATATGGTAGAATACTGATAATCGACAGTTTTTACTATTAATTCATTCATATTGTATTGTTCCGTTAGCCGTGAAAGTATTTCTCACCAGGCAAGAATATCCATGACAAGATAAAGCAAAATCCGATGTAATATATATACTTTATTCTCCTCTTGATGGGTATCAAATCTCCCAGATATGTGAACACCAAACAGCCGGGTCCGCCGATGAAGAATCCATTGAAAAATCGCATTATAAGAAGCATACTGTAATCCCGAGACAATGCTGACAGCATTGTGACAAGAGAATCACTAATTAGAGTTATCAAGAGTATTTTTTGTCTTCCTATCATGTCTGCTGCCAAGCCCCAAATACAAGCGCTGGAAATACCTCCTGAAATGAAAAACTTTTGTTATTCAAAATATTTTTTTAATTAGTTCTAAGAAAACAATTACTGGATTTTGTCCACAAGGAATAAGATAAATTGTAGATATCTCGCAGAGATAAGACTTTTATATGGGACAGTGGAAGTCTTTTTGAGTTTTGCAGGGGTCACGACCTGTCCTAGGGCTGGCTTAAGTGATCATTTTATATAGCATTCACGATTCCACCCTAGATCAACCGCATGTATATCAAATTTGGAATACATGTCAATTCTGTGCCAGAAAGGTCAGATTTACATGGCAGAATATCAAATAAAACTACACTCAGAAGATTCTGATCGTCTGTGAGCATTTTTATATGTTTATTGTCGCCGCCGCTGGAGCCAAAAGAATATTGTAGTCTCAATTACCAGCGGCGACATCTATAAACTGTTTCATGGGAATGATGAATTTCAACCATAGATGGCGATAGTGTAATTGTATCAAATAATTTATACGAGGTACGTAAAAATATGATGCGTGGTTGATCTTGGGTGATACATTACATTGTGTAAAGTAATCACTTAAGACATGTCGCAAGCCCTGTAAACGTCTAATAAAGGCTTCCATACATACTTTCCCATATAAATAGCTTTGTCTCCGTGAAACGCCCATAATTAATTTACTCATTAATTATTTTTTAAAGGTGAGTTATTTATCTACATTACATTTTATTCGGTATTAAATATTCTCACCAATCATAAAGACTGCATTCACATATCCAATTTGATTTGTAGTGATTTGTAAATCACATTTAGCTGATGGTATCAGATAGGCTGTTACACCGTTCTGGAAGCCAACAGCCAGGAGGCCAAATGCACATGCTGACAACACCATATGACTAAATTTTCCGTTTCCTACAACATTTGAAAACACCAACACAAAGTCTTCAATTTAACGCCTTGGGGTATCAAATTATAGAAATACAAAAGATTACACGTATTTATATAAGGATCATTAATGAAAAACAAGATCATATCAATAAAAATGTTACCTGTTAAATCTAAAAACTCTTCGTAATTACTTTCAATTGAAATGTAGTGCTCCTTTAATTGTGTTTCTTCAAATGTATTTGACCTTCCTTCTGGAAATAATTTGGAATTTTATTATACATAAAGATCAAACTTTTCAGAAGAATCATTCTCCAACTAGTGTGGTATATACATTTTTTATTTATTTAAATTAAAGCTTACAATGCACAAAAATATGGTTTGCGAAAAAAAATTATAAAGTTGAAAAATATCTGCTCCATACATCTATTATTATCTTACACAGTAACATCCATAAAATTATTAAAATGACATAGTGGTGATATGTTTACGATGTGTGTATGCGTATGTGTAATTTACTGATAATTAAATTTTTTGCAGCCTTAGTTTTATATTTTTTGAGTTTGAAAAGACTTGTGTATCTGAAATGACAGATTGGTACATCAAAAACAATACATGATAATAAATCAGGACAATCCAAATTATTATGAATAAATTTGGTATCCAGGCATTTGCTCTAGTAGCTGGAGTCAGTAAAGAAGGTGCATAAATATTTTAGTATTAGCCGTACACCTGTGAAAAATTACGAGAAATAATAACTATTTGCCTTGCACGACCGCACAACATGTGTCGCGCACTGATTGCGTGTCACACTCTAATTATCTAAAGTTTTAATTCCAGCAATTTACGGACTTTACGACAGACAGACAATGACAATATTATGTTTCGCAATACACTTCAGACATCAGCACCATACAGCAAAACTTCTAAATCTAACGAGGTTTATTTTGCGGGTCTTAAATATGCATAGTTCAAATCATTAAGTTTAATTCGAGCCATACATGTACATATTCAAATGATTGAATTTTTTTTTTCCTAATAAACGGCAAAAAAATAAAGTCTAATTTCTCAATATCTTTAATATATTGGGTTTTTTAGTTATCAATATAATTGAACTATAATCATTCCAGTAAAATTAAATAGTAATAATTTACGGAATTTGATTTGAGAAACAAGTAATCACCTAAACCAAAAAACTTGTCAAATAAAATAGTGATTAAAACTTTGCAGAGAGATGAACCAAATTTTTTTTGTTGTTACATACCTTTTCAAGTATTGTGAACAATGTATGTTACTTCCTGTACATGATGTGGTTTTTAAATTAAATTTCAATTCAAATTATTAAATTCTAAATATTTTCACAAAGCAAGCAAAAGTACAAGCTTGCTTTGATTGTGCACATAGAATTTCACTTTTAACTATGTAGATGATGTTCTTACCAAGCTTTTTTCTATTGGACTCCATATTTTTATATGTTCTACAAATTTTCTTTTTTACATAAACAAAAAATGCAACTATAAAAACTTTTTTCTGAAATCATGTTGGTGTCGGTCCTACCGCGATGCCAACCACCATAGTTCTGAATTCTAACTCCCGATTGTACAATGAAGAAAGTCACCAGTTTCCCATAAAATACTGAGGTAAACATTTGTTATTGCTTAATTGGAAGAATTAGGGGGTAAATACATTAAGGCCATGGTTTGTGCACCTTGTAAGAAATGGAGAGGTATTCTATAATTGTGCTAGCAACAGGGGTATGGACAAACGTCGGAAGTATCTACAAACATAGTTAATGCAAGTACACAAAGGTGGAGAACATTTGAAATTAGGCGTAGAGGTACATATTGGAATAAGCAAAAGAACTACTTTGTTAATTATCAGAAATAAATTGCCGAGTTAAACATAATTGGATAGCCTAAGTAAATATATTTATTAGAAAAATTAACATTATAATTACACACTTTTTCTAGATGCAAATAAATGATTTTCAACAATAACAACTAGTAATGCAACGAATACTACTTTCACGAATAGGAATATGTCAACAAGGTAATAAATAATACACCACTGTTCTTTGTTTACTTAGAGATTTAATAATTAAAATTTACCACCAGCAAATTTTTGTTCAAAAAGCACAACATTTCTTTTATCCGTTTGTACATTCCCAGCGGTCGAAAATATATATCACTTTTTTCACGCTTACAAGAGGTCATATCATTAGATTTAATCTGAAATTATTTTATAAGAGTTAACACTGACATACAACGGAAATAAAATGGAACGAACAATACGTATTACAAAACAAAAACTACATAAAATGAGCACCTAACCTTATTAATAACCCAATGAAACTAGATGAAAGAACTCATGTTATGCTGTGAAACAAGTAACAATTGACAACTTCAGAACTCAACAAATCCATACATTCAATGTTAGGGGAATCCCCGATAATAGAGTGCGTAGGTGTGTTCGGATACACGGTGCACAGCCAAACTGTAATTTGCGTTAGGTTCAATTATAAATAGTTTGTTTTTAATATTCATGATGATATTCGGCGAATACGAATATTCGTATTCATTGCATCACTAATAACAACATGTATGCAAAAATTAAATACCTTTGAGTGTAATGTTATTCCATTAATCTCTTATTTATTTAACCTGAACTTAAATACACGTATGTAAGGAAATGAGCCACTCATCTCACTGGAATAGTGTCAATTTCTTAGATATAGGTAGAAAATGTAAAACTTATAAATCATAGTTTCTCAAATCTTAGAAAACCAAAAAATTCAGAAAGCATGAGTGAGAATGGAATTCTAATAAAGTACACACATATACGGTGGATTCTCGATTGATCATTTCTCGAATTGTAATCATTTTCCCGCATTTGTCGTTTATTTCTTCCAGTCCCGAATTGATTTCATACAAAACACTAAAAAATAGATTGTATTGTATCAAACGTTGGCATCAATGATTTTATCTGGTTCAAAGGGGTAGATAACACATTTTAAATATCGCCACAGTCTTTTGTACAAGAAACTTGTGGGGGAGAGTGCATAGGTGGATCCAAAAAGAACATCATTGTGGATAAATGAGCTTCCAAAACAGTCGGAGCGATAATGAATGTTTTTTTTTCTATGTTCCCGCATTCATTGTTCTCCCACACTCATAGTTTATTTTGTTTGGTCCCTTCAAAAACGATCTGTACACTGTACGCATCCCAAAAAACAGAATATCTCAAGCGATTAAGTGTCCAACATTAAGAATAAAATGAAAGATGACTGCGTAAGTCAAAAGTGTTCTGGCACTTTGGTGCAGGGAGAGGCCGACCCCAAGTAATTGAGAAAATAAAATATAAATAGATATAGAAAAAAAGAAAAGAAAAAATAGAAATGATGTCGAAGATCGGGTTGTTCTTATGGGAACGTACCCATACTACGTGACCCACTTTTTGCAATTTTTAGCCCCCCCTCCCCCTCGATGACCACGTGTAGTATATTCCAAGACCCCCCCTCCCCCTGAACGGGTCACGTAGTATGGGTACGTTCCCTTATGATGCATGTACAGATGTGGCACATTGTCTCAAAACGACAATACAGAGTTGAATACGGAGCAAGCTGTCATTCGTTGCCCATTGCATTTTGTACACTGAGTAGAAATAATCAAAAACTGATACAAACCAAAAACCTTTACTGCCAAAATGAGATGAAAAATCAATGCCTATACATGCCACTGGGATCTTGTATAAATGATCCTGTATAAATGGGAGAGGTGACAATTAACTTCAAATGCTGACTTCTTAAAGATTATTCTATCTCCATGAGTGTAGAAATTTGGCTAAATACAAAACAATTTAATCACTTGCACAGAATTTTTTTTTTAAGAAAATAATTATTTTATAGCCTTGTGGATTTATCATAGACAAAAGAGTTTATGAATTCTACAATTCATTATGGTTTTTGAATGACAACTGATAACTGACAGAGGCATGGCGCAAGAGGCCGGCGAAAATAATATGACTTGGGTTGCTGTTTTAGGAGGTAATTGTGTTTTATCAATCTTATAAATTTTAAATCAATTTGAATTTTAATAAATCATTTCAAAAATAAGCGTTTTAGTTTTTTCTCGCTAGAATTATACAACCGTTAGAGTACAGAATGCATTCTGATAATGGGATTATTGTTCTTGCGAAGATTATTGTGTAACTGCATTCCCTCGAAAGTTCGTGACCTCAAAATAATCAAATGGAACTGAAATTTTTATTTTCTCCCGTTTTTTATTTGTAATTGGCCTTGTAATCGATGTTTGTGGACGCTTTGCAGGATGCGGTTTCATCGGTCGGAACCTGGTAGAATATTTGATCGTTAACGACTTGGTCAGCGGCGTCCGCGTTATCGACAAAGTCCCTCCCCAAACTGCATGGCTGAATAAAAAACACGCTCTGATATTTGAAAATCCTAAAGTGGAGTTTAGGAGCGCAAACCTCATCAATCCTGGTGAGTGTTTTCAATTTTGTCATTTTTATCTTCATAAATTGACTGTTTAATATATTTATGTCTATTCCTGTACGCGATGAAATGTTGTATAAAATTCATATGGAGTTGCGAAGCTGCCAACATTCAGTTATTTTTAAAATATTTTTTTTTCATATACCTATGCATTCAGCTTGCGAGAATGTGTAGTGAATGCTTTTATGTGTGTGTGTGTGTGTGTGAGCGTTTAGATGTGTGGTTAAAAAAGATGTTCCAAATGTGAAAGCACGTTTTCTTAAATATTTATTAAACTATGTCCCACATTATTGTATAATTTAAAATAATTACCAAATATACATGAAATTTACATTAAAGCCTAAAAGTTGTCAGTATATCTGATATGGAAATTAATATCTATCACACTTGTGATATTCTCCGGCTCCATACACAAGTTTATACTTACATGGGACTAAAAAATTTGAAAAAATCTATTAAAATTAAATAATGTTTATCATATAATATGTAAACTTAGATATTAATAAATAAAAAATAATAATAATCATGTGTGACATGTTATTAAAGAGGTAGTAACTAACAAATAAAACATAATAGAATACAATATTTAAAAAAATATCTACCACTTAAAAATGTACCAAATACTAGGCCAACTTAAAATGGCCCATTTGGTAATGCTTTTCACATACGGGGTCAATTTTTGTGGTGTATTTACAGCTAATAAATATATGTTAAATATTTATAAAAACATAATCAATGGAATTTCAGATTCAAATATTTAATTAGTCAATTTATGTTTTGAATTGAAGAGCTACGTTCCAGATATGTTTAGAACCGCTGTGTTGTGTAGTCTGAACAATCCTTATCTACACTGATTTCCTTTTTGTTATATTCAACGGCTAAAAATATCTCTCTGCGGGCACTCCTCATGCTTTAGTCACATTATGATTAAAATGTAAATATTTTTAATAAAATGTTAAATTTTACGCGTGTCCCAGTTATTATTTTATTTATCCAATGGCATTCGTACCATTGTAGAACTCCATCTCTGATCAATTATTAACGTAAGTCCACGACTTCCGGACTGTTCAACATTCTTTTTTTTCAGCATATTTTCTACACTCTGAATAAAAATGTTTGGGAGTAGCAATTAATAAATAGTGTACACAAAGGTAAAGTGTCTTGGATATATTATATTTGGACATTTTTGTCTCCTTTGTCATTAAAAAACTTAGGTAATTACACAAATTAACTTTGGAAATTATTCACTAGGAGTTAGGTCGTGGTCTGGTCAAAAGTGGATAGAAGAAGAACTTTTAACTAAAGGAGAACATTTAATTAGCCACGTGGAAAATTCCGGTCTTATGTAAGTCGGCAATGTCTTTCTCAAAGAGCATGCCATTTCCTATCCTGCCATTTTTCCTCAATAACTTCCTTAAATTTTTGTGTTTTTCCTACATGATCAATTGCAATAATCATATAGTGTTTTTCTTAGAGGTAGAGAACTTTAAATTGAAATCAAAACTGCTTTGTGCTCATTTTGGTTTGTCTTTTCACCATAAATACACATATTTACACTAGATCAAAGCTCGCAAATTGTGCAGTTTATTTCGAAAATCATGCTATTATCATCAAATTTAAACACTAATGTTTATCCTGATGCGAATCACCGGGAACAAGGAGATGGGGATTATAATTTAGGGAATAGAAAAAACACTGAAATTGCCAAATCATCACTACCAAGAATGTTGCCTTCCTCCAAATCTGAGACGATTTCGATGGTCAAATTCAATGGTCACCACACATTTTTCCAATTTGAGTTGTTTTGTCAATTTGATGCAAATTCTTCCTAAACTGTTGACTTTGAGAATCAGTTCGATATATGGTGACAAAAATGACACATCAGTGCTCGACAAGTAGTTTTCGACTGTGAGGTGTAGGTGAGGAAGGGTGAAAGGGAGGTCTTGATAAAAATGCCAGATTCGTGGTCAAAACAAATGTCATAAAATCATTTCTCCAATAAAGCAAACATGATTTTTATTTAATTTTAAAATTAATTTAAAATAAAAAAAAAAACACTTGTAGATAATCTTTTCGGGTCAACGAAAAATTTAATTATCATCAGTTGAGGGTGTGACTCAATTTTTTCTTGGCGTTACATCCATAGTCATAAATGAAAACAAAATCATTTCTGAATTCTGCTAGAGGTGTTAAGTGTCAAAATGTGACATCTCCATTTTTAGCCAAAATGAGTTATGAACGTAGTTTTGTAAAATATAAAATTTATGTTAAACTCATGAAATCAGAACATTAAATACGAATTTAAAGCATTTTGAATCGAATTGTAAAAACACATTTATTATGAAATAGTGACATATTTGGCAATCAAACACATTTTTTTCTGATCTCCCATCGACTTTTTTTTGACAATTCGACAGAAATTTTTTTGTTCAATTCTTTGAGAAAAGATAGTTTCTTTGATGATACTAAATTTTATTATTTAAAACTAATAAGATGAATCAATTAAAGGTGACCCAGAAAAGTTTAATTTATCGAAAATATATTGGGTTACTACTGGAATATGAATGTGTTATCCGTGTTCTGAATACAAATCGATACGTTTTTCCACACTTAAACACAATTTGCAATCAGTTAAAATGCAAGCATATAAAAACTATTTTTTTATGCTTGCATTTTGATTTTTGAGTTTAATTATTATTGTTTTATATAATATATAAACATATAATTATGAAATAATTAGTATACAATTGTATCCTGACAAAGGGGCCGTGGGCTCTGAAAAATATTGATATTTTTCAATACAAAAGTGGTTAAATCAAAGCTCATTTTTATTAACTATATAAAAAAATATTTTACCCTACTGTAGTAATCTGGTGTGCTGTGTTGATTGTCCCGCCTATATTAATTTGGTGTGCTATGGAGATTATAGCATTGTGTGCAAACCCTCTTGTGTGACTCGCATAATCATATCATCAGAACAATGGTTTATCACACTGTTGCACACTGAATACCCAAACAACCGAGCATCTCTAGAGTGGGCACCATAAGATGGCCTGCCTTTGTACGATGATTTTTCTTAACCTGTGCACATAATCTAAAAAGAAAATTGTTTTCAGACAAAAATGAAGATCAAAATTTAACGCAATTTTTGTATTTTTTTTATTAGAAAACCTAATTTGGATATCAGAACTATGGTTAAAAAAATGAATATAATTAGTGTATCTGCTTGAGGAGTCCTAACAATTTGCACAACACCTAACTTTGCTATCTCTACTAATGTGGAGTTGGACCAAATTTACGATGGTATATGTTTGTGTAGTAATAGTATAACATACTAGCTGTAACTAGGGAATGCAATCCCGATCCCGCGAGATCTCAAGGCATTTTACGAGATCAATCCCGAACCGAATAATTGGACGAGATTATCGGGATTGATCAGCAATTTTTATGTTTTGTATGTTTAATTGTATACGTCTATAGAGCTTTTAGTAAGTACTTAAAACTTATGTTCATGACATATTAAAATAATGAAAATAGCTTTGAATAATATTTGCTGTTTCATAATTTTAATTAATTTTAGCTCCATATGGGAAAGATATGATTTTTATAATTTGGAAGTATTTATTCCAAAAAGGTTTAAGTTATGATTCTGTCAAATTTCATATAGTGCTCATGGTAGGGTAACAAATATTTATTCATTAATAATCATAAAACAATACTTTTCCAGCATCATGCGCAGCGGCTCTGGAGCCCGGTCCCGATTTCAGCGTTTGGGAGGCGGTCATCAACTGCGCCGGGGAGACCAAGCCCGGCCAGACGGACCCTGTGTACAAAGAAGGGATCCTTACTCTCAGCATGAACTGCGCCAAAGAGTGCTCGCGGCTCAAAGTCAAGAGATACGTAGAAGTCACCTCAGGGTGCATGTACAGCAGTGAGAAGGTTTGTTACCTATATTATCAATTTTTATATATGTTTAAAAAGCAGTGGAAACTAATCTGATTGTTACATTATATCATTTTATATGTATTCTTCATACTTATGTTTAGTTTGTTACCGATATTCAATTTTTAACAGAAAATGTTTTTCTTATATCTAGTGGAATGGATAAAATTAAGAAATCGAATGTGACCGCATTCGAGAAGAATAAAAGTGAAAAAAGCAAAATGCTGTTAGGTGATAATTGTTTAAAACAAATGTGTAGTGTGTTTAGGAAGTACATTTGTTGTAGGAAGTAGTGTGTGTTTAGGAAGTAGAGACATCTAAAGGAGGGTGTTCCATACAGGATTTGGCCACTGTGCGTGGCACTCCTAAAATCGACAGGAAAATTCGTATTTTATTGATGACCCTGAAACGTGCCTTTAAAATTTTTTATAATGTAAATAAACTGGAATAATGGCTTGGACATGGTTCTGTCACAGTTGACGATGTTAGTGGGGGTGCGTGTTGTTTGTAAGTGCCCACCCCATTGGTCGATACACCGGGACAGCCGAATTGTAGAGGCGGTCGGGTGTTGGTTGAAGAAATAAACACGGCGAGTCCAGGGACGCGGAAGGCACTTCTCGCTCCGGCTCCAATCTTATTACAATCCGTTTTTTAATTAATATACTTCTCCTGACATCAAGCGAGAATCTCCGCAGTCTTTGTCCTGTTGCCAACAGAGGGACACTGCAGAAAATAAAGAGAATGGCTTTGAATGCAATAATTTCTAATCCAAACCTGTAATCCAAACCTGTCAACTGACACAAAACTAGCGGTACACATTGTTGTAGGGAAATGAAGACTGGAGCCGACAAAATTGTAATAAATGTACACTGAACACTACGCTTAGAATGAGATCACGTAAGTATATACGCGGTAAAGTAATTTTGGAGTGGCGAACGTTTGAACAAATTAGGTTTTAATATAAATCTGATCTTAACATAGTGAATACGATTCATTTGTTCCACATGACCAAATCGCTTATGTGAACAAATGAATGAGGAGGGAACGTTGAGAAAGATTTAGCGGTCTATCCTCTTTCCCGTAGGGAAACATCCCGATGATAAGATGGTTAGTAGATTGTAGAACACAACATATTATGTTTATATTAAGTTTTATTTGATTTTAATTAAACCGCCAGCCGTACTTATCCACAATAATATTGGGAATGAACTAAGAATAGAAGGATATGAATAAATTAGTTAATTGTTGTATTGTAATGAATTTTAAATACAAACTTTATATTCAATAGCCGAATAATAAAAAAAAAACAACAATAAATTAATTCATATTCTTTTTAATCAATTCTTGGAAGTGCGGTAATTTAAATGCAGATTTTATTTGATTAAATCCTTGAGTTTACAGGTGTGACATGAATACATAACGATTATATGATACATCAGATAAATTAATGCTTTGTGCTGTTGCTGAACATCTTTTCTACCATATCGGATTGTTACAGATAGTAGAGGCTGATTTTAATCTTCAAAATTAATTAAACATAACTTTTGAATATTTAAACTTTATTAATGAAAGTAAAAGCAATTTCATTTTACACACTGGCCAAATAATTAATAAGTAGCTAGTTCATCTATGCCTGTGAATTAGAATCCAACCTGTGCCTAGAATCTTCTATAAAGAGATCTCGTCCATTAACCTGTTGTATGCTGCTCG
>JADDOH010013545.1:0-12556 GCA_016648135.1 Agrypnia vestita | reverse complement strand
TATATATATATGCGCATCGTTGTAATTGTGCCAAATAAAATAAATTTAATTAAAATAAAAAGAATTACGTAGCTCGACTGTGACCCCCCTTTTCCCTCCCCTCATGTAGCCCAGCGTAGCATTCTCCCTAACCTCCCACCCTCTTGATCGGGCCAGTGATTCATGGACGCTCCCTTGCTTCAAATAGATTTTTTTTTGTTAAGTTGGCTTGGTCGCGTACTTCGCGAAGGAAGCGAAAGACTACCCGAATAGATTTTCACTGCGGTAGGTACCTGTGGAAAAAAGCTAGGACGGCCAAAGAAGAGCACGTAGAAGGCAAGTGGAAATATTCTACAAAAAAATATGGAATTGTTAGCGGTCCCAAGAGATTTGTGAGCGTAGGACAGAGAATAATGAAAACGATAGATCTACGACAAGATTGGAATAAAGGCACAGTATACCCAGAACGAGTCGACGAGTTATTAGCCTACTAATGCGTTGACGCTAGGGTTGTCACTTTACTCGTAGCGTCTGAGATTCCGACGCATAAGGCAGACACGAAACCTGAAAATTTATGTAATTAGTATACCTAGTTTCTGCATTTAAATTGCAAGAACGCTGATTAAAATCAACGTAGACTTTTAAAAACTCACAGTCTTTGTGATAATCGACACACCTTTTTAGTAAAGCACCACAAACATAAAAAAATGCATTTTTTTCAGGAAGCGCATTTTTTTTCTAAAGCGGCGGCTGCGAGCGCGAATGGCACCGAAGGCACGGCCCTTTCTGCCGCCGCCTTGTGCCCCCATATTCTATGTCAATGTGTGCGTCACAGTGCGTGCGTACACGGCGCCGAGCACGCACGCACACATTCTAATGGGTAGCGGCCAGTTTGTATAAAAACGTACCACTATAACTAGGCGTGCGAGGGAGGGCGTCGCTGTCGCGTAACAGAAGTTGTCAGGATGTAAATTTATTATACAATACATAATGTACAGAATGTCCGGTGACCGGTGTCGTATTAAATACATAAAGTTGGTCGGGCAGCACTAAAGAAACCATGCAGTAATGGCGGCCGTTCTATCTGTCAAACTGTCAGACGGTCTAATATCGGTCCATTATTCGCTTTTTCAAAACTTTAATACTTCATTGGCAATTGTTCTTGCACCATCCCGGACTGTTTAGTATGTTTTGGACATAATAATTCAGTGTATATTGGTAATCAAGATGACACAGATAGCGCTCAAAGACGAGAATGAACTGAATGACAGGGCGAGGGGTTACCGCCGGGTGCGGGCGGGGCGGGTTTTAGTTCAAAATTCGCCGCACGCCAAGTTACGTTGGGAAAGCAATGTGAAGACGTATTACTGTTCTTAGTATATTGTGATAAAGGAGACGAAGAAGACATAGAGATTTACGGAAATATAACAGGTTTTAATTTTGTTCGGTAGATGTGTGTTTCTGCACAGCTGGGTCGCGGCTCCGTGACGTTTGTTATTGAATATGGGTCAGCGGTTTCCGGCGAAGCTGCATTCGATAATTGCTATTACAAACCTGACCAATAAAATATGAAGCCCTCGACCTTTGTCCCAGAATTCGTGAATACAACTGCGAACGCCGCAAGGTCTGAGCCCATAAGGTCTGCAACCATAAACCTATATAATATGTAGGTACGTACCTACCGGTCTATTAGAGATCCGGAAGTTTCGCTCGGTTGATTGAAATGATATCCATATTACCGACTAATTAAATATTCATTTTTACTTCCTTTCTTTTAACTAGTGGCGTCTGCTTGCTTGCCGTCGAAAAAACTTTGGATCGATTTTTAACCCTTTTCCCGTGATCCAATCGTGCTGAAACTTTGCAAGTAGACTCGTGGCAATGATCAAGAAGATTTATCAAATTTTCGTTAAAAAAAACAATAATTATAGTATAATTTCGAATTTTTAGAAATTTTAATAGTTTTTTCAAATTGGAAAGCGATAGAAGAAGGAGAAATTAATTGTCTTTCATATTCTTTTTACAAAATATTTTTATCATGTACACTCGCAGAGAAAACCGCAAAAAAGCGCGCAAAAACGGAGAAAAAAACGAAAAAAAATCGAAATGTAACTTTTGGTTACAAACAATCAAACATATAAACATATATCGGCCAATATGCACTATTTTTTTAATATATATAGACTAGGTGCTCGTTGCACGACTACGCGTGCAATTTAGCCTGGCAGCAGACTCACTGTTGATTAAGTAACGTAGAAGAAGAAGACGGACTCACTGTTGGTTGAGTAACGAAGAAGAAGTTTAACACTGCGCGCCGAGCTCCCCTTTCCGGTGACGCCCCGATCGCCAAGATCGGACTGCACGTTCGGGAGTAGAGACCGAAAAACTTAAAATTAAAATGTATTCAAAAAGTTCGAAATGGCCGCGTAAAGGCCAAATAGCTGCGCGGACGAAACGCCCACTCTGCCGTTGGATCGCCCGCTGCGCAGTCGAAACGCCCACTCTTTCGTCGGATCGCCCGCTCCGCGGTCGAAACGCCCACTCAACCGTCGAATCGTCCGCTCTACCATCGAATCGCCCGCTGCGCGGTCGAAACGCCCGCTCTTTCGTCGGATCGCCCGCTGCGCGGTCGAAACGCCCACTCCTCTACCGTCGGATCACCCTCTGCGCGGTGCGACAATTTTTCAAAATTTTACTCCTAATGAAACCCCAAAGACCCCCTGTAAGGAATATCAAAATAAATTGAATAATGTAAATAAATGTACAAAGTAGAAAAAAAATAATATGCACTGAGCCCTAATGATGCATTTCCGTAATTTGCCAAAATTAAAATTGCAAGTCAAATAACATAAATAAATAAATGAAAATATAAGTATATCCCTCGCGCGACGAAAATAAATAAAGAATAAAAATATATCCAAAAAAATATATGTGTGACATATTTTCATAATTTTACTCCTAATGAAACTTACTCCTAATATCAAAATAAATTGGAAAATGTAATGAAATATACAACGTAGAATTTTTGTTTTCAAAAAAGTAATATGTACTGACCTCTACTGAAACATTTTCGTAATTTTTGAAAATAAAATTTGCAAGTCTAATAACATAAATAAATGTATGAAAATATAAGTCCCCCTCCACCCCTCCCCGCGACGAAAACTGATTTCGAAAAAAAATTTCAACAAAATATCTCCAAAATAATACGAACGAACTTCAAATCGGATGACAAACGCTCGAGTTACGTACGTACAAAAAAACGGTTGACAACCCCGCGACGAAAACTGATTTCGAAAAAAAAATTCAACAAAATAACTCCAAAAAAATACACGTATGACAAATTTTAAAATTTTTATTTCCGTTTTAAATATTCAAGAGAACTAAAATGTGTCCACGTAATCTTATCTTTTCAACCCTCCGCAAAAAAACGTGCTTTTCCTAATTCTTCAAAATATTATTACTGTCATTGAGCGTTAATTGTATACTAAAAAGCGCTCTTTATTATAAAATATTAAAATCCTGTAAAAAAGTAACGTGAAATCAAATGCACAAATTTATTTTAAATTGTCATTATCTTTCATACTCGCAGAGAAAACCGTAAATATGTGCGAAAAAAAGTTACATAAACCACTTTGTGATAAACAAAAAAGAAGATGTAGAAAATAAATATTAAAATGTCACTCGGTAAAGACTTGTCTATTGTAATTTTTTGTTTTCAAATATCAATGTGGATAAATCAAAAAAATCAAATCGAAAATCAAAATCAAAAAACCAAACACTTAAATCAAAAAACCAAAATCAAAATGATTTTTTTTTTGTAAGATCGACCATCTTTTGGTTTTTTTGGAAAACTTCAATTCTCATAAATGTATAACATGTATAAAAATATTTTCTTTCATTCGAGTTTCAATGTTCCGACCGTGGTTTCACGGGGAGATTTTCATTTTTTTTTTGACATACACGATCGGTAGAAATTAACATTACCTACATTTCTACGTTTTCAGTTTTTTCCTATCTTTATTTTTAGAAAAGTTAGAAACAATTTCCATTTTTATAGATCAACTTAGACATCTTTTGGATTTTTTTAAAAGCTCGATATACCGGTAAATTTTTGATGTTTACTTTATTGGCTGTAACTTCTAAACGCGTCATTCTATTTTGGTCATTGATACTTCGAACGATAGGGAAATAGTTTCTCTATCAAATGTATTAAAAAAAATTTTTACATCGCAGACTTCAAAATTACGTTCCAAGTTTCGCGGTTTTGGCCGTGGCTTCGCAATGAGGATGTAAAAGAAAATTATATTAAATAAAATTTGTACAAGTTAACGTGATGTATCTTTCTGCGTTTTTAGTTTTTTTCTATCTATTTTTTTAGAAAAGTTATTAAAGAAAATAATTATTTCCATTTTTCCCAATCCCAGGTAGACATCTATTGAGAATTTTTAGAACCTCGAGATATCGGTTAATTTTTGATATTTAGTTTATTGGCTGTAACTTCTAAACGCGACATCCTATTTTAGTCATCGATATCTCGATCGATAGGGAAAGAGTGACTGTAGAATTAAACGTTATCTATCTTTCGGCATTTCTATTTTTTTATCACTATTTTGAGAAAACTTATAAAATAAAATTTTTAAAAAATCGCTCAAAATTTCGCGGTTTTGGGCGTGGCTTCGCAATGAGGATTTAAAAAAAAATTATATTTAATAAAATCTGTGCAAGTTAACGTGATGTATCTTTTTGCGTTTTTAGTTTTTTTCAATCTATTTTTTTAGAAAAGTTATTAAAGAAAATAATTATTTCCATTTTCCGGGGCTAGGTAGACATCTATTGAGAATTTTTAGAATCTCGAAATATCAGTAAATTTTTGATGTTTAGTTTATTGGCTGTAACTTCTAAACGCGTCATCCTATTTTAGTCATCGATATCTCGATCGATAGGGAAAGAGAGCCGTTATCGATAATACTGAAAAAAATTGTTACATTTGCAAACTTTAGCATTACGTCCGCTTTCATCCGAGTTTTGTGGTTTTGACTGTGGCTTCGCGGGAAAAATTATAATTCTTATTCTTAAAACCATAATCTGTAGAATTTAACGTTATCTATCCAAAGGCATTTTTATTTATTTTTTATCACCATTTTGAGAAAAGTTATAAAATAAAAATAAAAAAATTTCCATCTTCATAAATATTTTTAAACTTTTCTTCAAATAATGATAAAAAATAAATAAAAATGCAGAAATATAGACAACATTAAATTATACAGACTGTATTTTTTGTAATTGTAATTTAAATATTCCCCGCGAAGCCACAGATAAAAGAGCAAAACGCGGATGAAAGCGGACGTAATTCTAAATTGTAATAAAAAAAAATTATTAGTTCGATGGGAGCACTATTTCCCTATCGATCGAGATATCGACGGCTAAAATTGGATCACGCGTTTAGAAGTTATGGCTAAAAAACATAAGGACAAAAATTTACATAAAACAATAACTTCTAAAAAAAATCAACAGATGTCTAATATGGTCATGGTCAAATTGAATAAATATTTCATTCATTTATAACTTTTCTAAAAATAAAGATACAAAAAATATAAAAATGCAGAAAGGTAGATGATGTAAAATTCTATCAATTATATTTTTTAAAATGAAGGTTATAAAAAAAAAATAGATGTCTCATTAGTAGTGCAAAATTGGAAAAAATTATTTGATTAAGTTAAATTGCTTCTACATTCTTAGCTAAGGTTAGGTTAGGTTAGGTAAGGTTGGGTTAGGTTAGGTTAGGTTAGGTTATGTTGTGGTTTTTGGGTTTTTCTTGGATATCTCCGCAAAGCGATGCCCGATTTCGAAAATTTAAAAAGTTCCAGAGGAGCCCAGCCCGTCCGCGACTTTTCACGACAGACGCTGCGCGGCAAAGCCGCTCGGCGACTGTTGACACCCGTCGCCCGCACAGCGGGCGTCTGCGACCGCAAAGCGGGAGTCGTCTGACTCACTCACCTTTGCGCGGCTTCCTCTTACACCCTTCGGTTTTTACAAGTTGAGGTTCTCTCTCTCCCCACTCGATCTTTCACAACTCTGTCATTTATTATTCGATTTCAATTTGGAAAAATACCACAGATAGCTCTTTTCTTCTTCTATCGAATCTTTTATAACAATCTCCTAAACGCGCAGTCCGATCTTTGCGATCGGGGCGTTACCGGAAAGTGTTTACCGTCAATCTTTTTCTTCGTTACTCAACCAACAGTGAGTCCGTCTTCTTCTTCTTGGTTACTCAATCATCAGTGAATCTGCCGCCAGGCTAAATTGCACGCGTAGCCGTGCAACGGGCACCTAGTCATATATATTAAAAAATAGTGCATATTGGCCGATATATGTTTATATAAATGTTTGTAACCATAAGTTACATTTCGATTTTTTTCGGTTTTTTTCTCCGTTTTCGCGCGCTTTTTTGAGGTTTTCTCTGGGACTGTACACGATAAAAATATTTTGTAAAAAGAATATGAAAGATTATTAATTTCCGCTTCCAAATTTTGAGCTTTTATTTTTCTTCTTCTTCTTTTTCTTTTTCTACGCCCGTTTGAGTGAAAATGGGTTTTTCTAGCATTTTTTCGTCAGTTTTCAAAATTTTTAAATTCGAATCGGTGAAAATATAGATAATTATGTTAAGCATATAATCTAATTATTAATTTATTTTTTAAAAATTTATTTCGTTTTTAAGGAATATTTTAATTTTAAAAAGAGATTATGAAAGACCCTGACGCTGGCGTAAAACTAAAATTAGAATCATATTTTAGTACTTCTTCTTCTTCTTTTTTTTGAACATTGAAATTTTAAATATATTATGACAAATATCTCGATAAGTGTTTGAGATAATTGGTTGGAAATGATACTGTTGATGCGTGTTAGTATGTTGTAAACGATACAATAATAATATTTAACATTTTTTAATTTTTTATTTTTTTACGATTTTTTTAGTGTTTCTTTGTTTAGCGCATAACTCGACGAATTCTTGATGAAAATACGATATTTAGAATTCTAATGATGAGTTAGACTATACTGTACCTGTACTAAAAAAATCATAACGATCGACATTGTTTTACTTAGTTTTTTTTGCAATTATCCTTCGCTAAAAATACAATTTTTAAAATAAATATAAAATAATGTGGAACAATATACCCCGACGCTAGCTCTCCGCCAACTCTCATATTATTTGCATGGAAAATTGTTCTTATTTCAAATAAATGATAAAGTCGGTGAAATAGCTTTGACATGTCAGAACAAAATATGACATTTCAAATAAAATATTTTTCATTGATTTTCAAAATGGTTTCTTTAATAACTCGGTCAAAAAGAATCGCACAGACACGCAAGTGGCATCACCGCATGGAGCTTAACTTAAATGGAGATACTTCCAAACGCGTGTCCAAGCAGCGGCAATCTTTTTAGTGCGTTTTTTCGGCGTTTTTTATACTTTTGTATGCTGCTCCGCGACGGGGAGGCTTACATTCATCATTCTTACCCCACTCGATAGAGGATGAGTGCCGTTAGCGAGTCTATTGAAAAATATTGTTCCAAAGTGAAACGTTTTTGCGTGACGGAAGCTTACATCCGGATTTCACTATTTCGGCCGTAGCTTCGCGGTAGTGAGATGGATTGAAATTTTAAAATACACGTTTTGTAGGGCCCAGCTTTTCACAGATGACCCTGTTTTTAGATTTTTTTATATTCATTTATAGAAAATTTACGAGCAAAATCAGATTATTTTTTTTTTGAAATTGTAATTAAAAGCAATTCGATGTCATTTGTTTTTTCGTTTTGCCAAAACGTCGCTGTAATCTTTGTTGAATTTCATTTTCTATTTAGTCTGAGGGTAACCTCCATGACGGGCGGATGCGTAGGAGAATTGTTGTATATTTTACGTAAATTCAATCAATATTTATTATTTCATCGTGCAATGGAACCGAGAGTGACGTCACTTATAAATTGACGAACTCGAGCTGTATATATATGAAGCATTTTTCTTACAAGGCCGTTTTTAAGGGTTTTTTAAACTTATTTTCGCACATATTTAGGGTTTTATCTGCAAGTTTAAATGACAAACACAATTAAAAAAACTTACAATAGATAAGTCTTTACCGAGTGACATTTTAACATTTATTTTCTACATTTTCTTCTTTGTTTATCATAAGGTGGTTTATGTAACTTTTTTTCGCACATATTTACGGTTTTCTCTACAAGTATGAAAGATAATAACAATTTAAAATAAATTTATGCATTTGATTTCACGTTACATTTTTACAGGATTTTAATATTTTATAATAAAGAGCGCTTTTAAGTATACAATTAACGCTCAATACTGACAGTAATAATATTTTGAAGAATTAGGAAAAGTACGTTTTTTTGCGGAGGGTTGAAAAGATAACGTGGACACATTTTAGTTCTTTTGAATATTTAAAACGTAAATAAATATTTTAATATTTGTCACACATGTTTTTTTTTGGAGATATTTTGTTAAAATTTTTTTTAGAAATCTGTTTTCGTCGCGGGGTTGTCAACCGTTTTTTTGTACGTAGGTACGTAACGTACGTAACTCGAGCGTTTGTCATCCGAATTGTAGTTCGTTCGTTCGTTCGTATTTTTTTGGAGATATTTTGTTGAATTCTTTTTTCGAAATCAGTTTTTGCGCGCTTTTTTGCGGTTTTCTCCGCGAGTATACACGATAAAAATATTTTGTAAAATAATTATGAAAGATGATTAGTTTCCGCGTTCCAATTTTTTACTTTAAATTTTTTTATTCTTCTTCTTTTTTTTCTGCGGCCGTTTGAGTGAAAATGGGTTTTTACTGCATATCTCGGTGTTTTGCCATCAGATTCAAAATATAAGTACGACGTTTTGTGTAAAATCCGACCATCTTTCTTTTTTACATACATCAATTTTGCGTAGCTTTCTTTCTCGGCGACATAAAAAAATAAATCCCCGTTTGCGTTTTTTGACTTTTTTTCGCACATATTTACCGTTTTCTCCGCGAGTTTACGCGATATTCACAATTTTTTTTTAAAATACAAAGGAAAACTCTTTGACACGTGAGATTTTATAAAAAAACAATTTCTTATTCTTCTAATGTCGTTTCTATGCCCGTTAGAGTGAAAATTCGTTTTTGCCTCATAACTTTGCGAGTTTTTCGAAATTTTGGAAATTGAAACTTGATTATGATGGACACGCCGATAACGCGTGATTTCTGATTCATCATTTTTTCCTTCTTATCCTTATACACTTTTTTATACACTTTTACACATTTTCGGCCTTTTTTGACAAAGCCGTTTTTTGGGGTTTTTTCGGCTTTTTTTTCGCACGTTTTTACCGTTTTCTCCGCGAGTATACAAGATAATAACAATTTTTAAAAAGGATACAAAGGGCAAATCCTTACCGCGTGTTTTTTTCTAAAAATTTCTTTTCTTTTTTTTCTATTTTAGTTTCTATGCTCGATGGCGTGAAATTTGGTTTATACTGCACATCTCGGTGTTTTGCGATCAGATTAAAAAAAGAAGTACAACGTTTTGTGCCGAATCCGGTCATCTTTTTTTCATACCTACATCAATTTTGCGTAGCTTTCTTTCTCGCCGAAATACAAAAATAAACCCCCGTTTTCAGTCCGTTTTTGCGAGGGCGCCGTTTCTGCGACTGTAGGCGCAGTTTTAACGAAATTAAAAAATCGAGTACCAGGTTCAAACAACAGTTAGAGGCGTCATCTTTTGCGCATATTTTAAAAAATTTTCACCCCCTCCACTTTTCTCGGTACGCAACCAAAGTCGAAATTTCCGTTTCTTTAACAACTCGGTCAAAAAAAACCGCACGGACACGCAAGTAGCATCACCGCGTGGCGCTCGACAGTGCGCATCTTTTCTATTGAAAATAATTACTTCCAAACGCGTGTCCAAGCAGCTGCAATCTTTTTAGTGCCTTTTTTTGGCGTTTTTTATATTTTTATATGCTGCTCCGCGACGGGGAGGCCTACATTCACCCGCGATATCTCAATTGATAGAAAAAGAGTGCAGCTAACGATTCTAGCAAAAAATATCGTCCCAAAATGAAACGTTTTGCGTGACAGAAGCTTACATCCGGATTTTACCATTTCAGCCGTAGCTTCGCAGCAGTAAGGCCAATTTCAAATCTAAAAAATACGTTTTGTAGGGCTCAGCTTTTCACAGATGACCCTATTTTTAGATTTACCTTTATTTTTAGAAAAGTTATAAGCTTAACTAGACGATAAATTTGATAAATATATTCTAGCTTTTCTTTTGTTTTCCCGAAACGCATCGTTTCCCACTGGAATGTATTTATTAATACGATTTATTTAATTTTCTTCAGTACCGGGAGATCTCCCGTCAACTAAAATATCGACGACTAAAATTGGATTATGCGTTTAGAAGTTATGGTTAAAAAACGTAAGGACAAAAATTTACATAAAACAATAACTTCTAAAAAAATCAACAGATGTCTAATATAGGCCATGATCAAATTGGATAAATATTTCATTCGTTTTTAACTTTTATATAAATAAAGATAGAAAAAAAGTAAAAATGTAGAAAGGTAGATAATGTAAAATTCTACAGACTGTGTTTCTTTACAAAAAGGTTATAATACAAAGGTTATAGATGGTCTCATTAGTACTGTAAAATTGGAAAAATATATTTTCTTAGGCTAAAATGCTTCCAGATTTTTAGGTAAGGTTAGATTACGTTAGGTTAGGTTGGGTTAGGTTAGGTTAGGTTAAGTTGGGTTAGGTTAGGTTAGGTTGGGTTAGATTGCGGTTTTTGGGGTTTTCATAGATATCTCCGCGAAACGATGTCCGATTTCGAAAATTTAAAAAGTACCAGACGGGCTCAGCCCGTCCATGCCTTTTCACGACAGACGCTGCGCGGCAAAACCGCGCGGCGACTGTCGACACCCGTCGTCCGCGCAGCGGGCGTCTGCGACCGCAAAGCGGGAGCCATCTGACTCACTCACCTTTGCGCGGCTTCGGGCGTTCTCTCTCTCCCCACTCTCACAACGCTGTCATTTATCATTCGATTTCAATTTGGTAAAATACCACAGATAGCTCTCTTCTTCTTCTATCGAATCTTTATAGTACAATCTCCCGAACGCGCAGTCCGATCTTTGCGATCGGAGCGTTACCGGAAAGTGTTTACCGTCAATCTTTTTCTTCATTACTCAACCAACAGTGAGTCCGTCTTCTTCTTCTTCGTTATTTAATCATCAGTGAATCTGCCGCCAGGCTAAATTGCACGCGTAGCCGTGCAACGGGCACCTAGTCGTTTATTAAAGGTATATTCTAAAGAATTTTATGATAAAAAGTTTACACAATTTAGTAATATGTAAGTAGATAACTTAATAAAAAATAAATAAAAATATTAATTACGAGGTGTTTTTTTTCAATATTTTTTTTAAAGACACCATATTTTTTTCAATTCTTATTTTAACGGGTAATTCGTTGAACCATTTCACACCTCTAAATGTATAATGATGCTTGGCAGTTGTGGCAAATGAAATGTAAGAGCATAACCCGAAGTGAGCCCCAATTGATTTTTATCGATAAATGCTTATTGATTTTTCCCCCAATTCTAAAATAAAGTCAAAGTGAATTGCTAGATTTTCCAAATATGTTTTAATTTGCATGTTATTTGAATCCGCATTCATTCGGTTGTGTGCGGGTTCTAATTATTATGAGATTTAGTTTTTTGGATTATTTATTTTTTAGACAACTAACGTAGGAACCTACAACTGAATTGGTGAGCGTTAACGATTGTTTTACAATTCGCTTGCTACTCCTAGAGTCTGTATGGAATTTAAACGGAACCATTTTAATATGACATGAGCGGGTAATGAATGTGGAGATATCCTCATTATTAATTGTCCGTTTTTATTTCAGTAAATTCGGTGAACTTATAGACTTATAAATTTATCGACGTTTACCGAGGTGCCATCGTAAATATTAGTAGATAAAATTATTAAGTAGCACTAATATACATTTTTGTGATGTTGCAAGTTTGCTGCAGGCCTTTGTTTATAAAAAAAATAAGCAAATACATTTTTTTTTTTAGTATTTTTTTCAAATAAAAGAAAAAAATCATGAAATGAAGGGCTAATTAACAAACTTGTAATAAATAATGGAAATAATTTATTTCATATATTACGCTATTATCATAAAACTCAATCACTGGTTTCATCGTAAATCGAACCAGTGACTGATGGAGGTCTAACTAAAGTAGGTACCTAAAAAAGATTACGAAAGAAACGCCCATCTCGGATAACGCCACTAACCGTCGATCTCGTGAAAGTATTTTACTCGCGGCTCCCTAAAAAATATTATTTTGTTATGTACTGGACGCAGACGTACTATAAATATAGACTAGTCACTAAAAAACGAATTTGAGACATCTAGTCATGTATAAGTCAGAAAGAGATAGAAATTTCATAACCACGTATAAGAAAGGAAAATAAAACATATTTTTTTAGAACGAATGCGTATGAAGATTTAGCTAATAGCAGTGTTTCCTTTTTGCTTTTGCGCTTTTTG
>JADDOH010013543.1:0-29779 GCA_016648135.1 Agrypnia vestita | reverse complement strand
TTTCTTATACTTATATTAACATCCATTTTAATCTCTTCCACCCCTATTATAAATTTTATTTTCGAAATCCGATTAATTAAGCTGTGAAAAATACTGGAACGTTCAATATCACTAAGGGTGATTTTCTTCCTTGTTTGCCATTCTCGCTCAATTACCCTCATCCAAGTTGATGAAAATATTAAATTTGCTGGATTGGTTTTCATTCATACATTTAATTTGCTTGCAATTTTAAAAGTAATGTAATTTTTAATTTAGGTCCTTACATACGAAATTGGCGTTTAGTATGGGAGGAACATAAAGCCGATTTTTTTTTATTATAATATATTTATTTAATCAAAGTATGTACCATTGCTATCTTTGCACTTTTGCCATCTCATAGGTAGTTCATCGATCTCTTTACTAAAAAAAACATTCGGACGGGAATCAATAAAATCTTTGAAGGCGGTTTGGACTGCCCCATCGGAGTTGAATTTTTTCCTTTGCAAGAAGTTATCCAAATTTCGAAAAAAATGGTAATCTGTTGGGGCAAGGTCCGGAGAGTACGGTGGATTTCTTAGACATTCCAATTGAAGCTCCTCTAATTTGGTAGCCGTCTGTTGTGCAGTGTGTGGTCTAGCGTTATCATGAAGCAGCAGTGGCCTAGAGCGATTAACCAGCCTCGGTTGTTTAGCAGCTAGCTTTTCCATCATGGTTTGCAGTTGCTGACAATAGACATCTGCTGTAATCGTCTGGCCAGATTTAAGAAAGCTGTAGTGAACGACACCAGCACTAGTCCACCAAACGCTCACAAGTAACTTTTTTGGAGTCAATTTTCGCTTGGGGCATGGTTGGCTGGTTCGGCAGGGTTCAGCCATTGCGATGAGCGCTTCCGATTATCGTACAGGATCCACTTTTCATCACAGGTAATGATTCGATTTAAAATCCCTTCATTATTGGCCGGTTGAGTAATGCAACGCAGCAGTGAACGCGCGTTTGTTGATTTGCTTCACTCAATTCGTGAGGTACCCACCTTTCAAGCTTTTTCACCTTACCAATTTGCTTTAAGTGGATTAAAACAGTTTTATCACTAACACCGCAGCCTGCAGCTAACTCGGATGTGGTTTGCGATGGATCCGCTTCCACAATAGCCTTCAATTCTTCAGTATCAACGTTGGTCTCCGGCCGTCCACGGGGCTTGTTCTGCAGGTCGAAATTTCCAGAACGAAAACGTTGGAACCAAAAACGCACTGTGTTTTCTTTTGCGGCACCGTCGCCATACACATCATTAATCCTTCGAGCCGTTTCTGCAGCACTGGTGCCACGGTGGAACTCGTACTCGTAAATAACGCGATATTTCAAGTTTTTCATTTTGTAAACTGAGTGACGCAAAGAAAAAAACAATTGAGGAAAAAACAAATGAATTATAATTTTCAAAACACAAATACATGAGTAAATAGCTGTATAAATTTGGATTTGGAATTCCTAACCAAAGAGAAGATATTTGAAATCAAATTTGCCTGTACGGCAAAACGCCAATTTCATATGTGAGGACCTAATATTATATTTTAGCTTTAACAGCTATGTTGTAGAGCTTTCTCATATCTTTAAGAGGCCCCAGTACATGATTTTCGTATTTGCTCTCGATTTTGCTTAATTGAACGTAAACTTATTAAATCATTTTGCAAAACCCGTAGCAAAACAGGCTTTTAATCAATTTTATTACGATAGATCCATTTACTCTTGAAGCATTTCCTTAAAAAAATATGAACAAATATATTGTTATAACATCAAAAAAATTATAACCCCGAAACTCTATTTTAGTTTTCATGCAATAGAGTTAGTTATCTTTGATACACTAATCTCGTATATTTTCAAATAAAGACCATATAGTTTATTTACAAATTGATTTATACAGTTTGAAGGAAAGTGGTGATATTCAGACATTAATATTTATAGACAAGTTGTTAAATATATCGTTTTAAAAACGATAAAAATTAAACGTTCTGTTTCCTATATTGCAGTATCCATAAAACCATTTAAAAACATCGATTATTTTAATTAAATTTTACATGCATACTAAGAAAATTTTACTGTTATTAATATAAAAATATTCAAAAAAATATTTCTCATACTCAAGAAGTAGAATTAATTAAATCGTATAGTCTGAAATGCGCGGGCTCGCCACCGCCGCGCACGGCCATAACAGACTACACGATTTAATTAATTCGAATTCTTGAGTACCTACGAGGAAAAATTTTTTGAATATTTTTATAATAATGTCAGTGAAATTTTCTTAGTACGCATGTAAAATTTAATTAAAATAATCGATATTTTAATGGTTTTATGGATACTGCAATATAGGAAACAGAACGTTTAATTTTTGTCTTTTTGAAAAAGGATATATTTAACAACTTGTCGAAAAATATTAATACCTAAATAGCACTACTTTTCTTCAAACTATATAAATCAATTTGTAAATAAAATATATGGTCTTTATTTGAAAATATACGAGATTTGTGTACCAAAGATAACTCTATTGCATGAAAACTAAAATAGTGTTTCGGGGTTATAATTTTTTTGATGTTATAACAATATATTTGTTCAAATTTTTTTAAGGAAATGCTTCAAGAGTAAATGTATCTATCGTAATAAAATTGATTAAAAGCCTATTTAGCTATGGGTTTTGCAAAATGATTTAATAAGTTTACGTTAAGTTTAGCAAAATCGAGAGCAAATACGAAATTCATGTACTGGGGCCTTTTAACTATCAATAAATAGTGATGATTAAACGAGGTGAAAAACATTAATCTTGTTACGCTAGGTGAGTAAAACAATTTTTTTTAATTTGAATACCTACTTAGTAAATTTATTCTCGAAACTTAAGTACTAAAATGTAAACTCAAATAGAGGTAAAAATGTTCATATCTTTCACCCAATTAAATGATCACTATTTAGTTATATTTAAAGATTTAAGAGAATTCTTCAACAAAATTGAATAAACTCTACAATGTAAACGTCAAATCCATCAATAATATCACTGAATAAACTATTTTAGATATTGTAATCAAATCCAAGCTAAGTCGTTTGTCCCTGTCCAAAACAGTGGGCTTGGGGGAACATTAATTTAGCAGTATTTAAAAAACTGATCACGATAAAAATATATAAAAATTTTGTTCATGTTATTTGTTTATGTATCTAAGACAAACAATTATTAAGTTTGTACATTTACAAAGAAAATAATGTAAATTCTTGGGAATGCGTTCACACGTCCTGTAGCCAGCTGTTTGTTGTTTCTGGGGAAATCCTGACTATATTTGTTAATATGCTGGACAAGCGAGTGGATATAATAAATCATTTCCTTCGTAGTACAGTGATAAAAAATCTGACTCGATTGTTAAGTGGCGACCTTCGTAGTGACATTTTTAAGACCGAGGAGGTTCTCGATTCGATTCCCAATGAGGTCGTAATAACTTTACCTATGTAATTTTCTCAGAACCTTATTTTAAAAACACGTTTGTGCATTTTAGAAGCACATTTTAACCATTTTAAAATCTTCGCCCTTCCTTTGAAATCAATAACAAAAAAAATTATCTAAATTTTGTCTTTTGGATAATGGCACTTTTGTTATAATCCCCTCAAGAGTAATTTTATTCTCATATTAAAAGTAGGTACATACTTTTTTAATCTATATTAAATGCTAAATAGTCGTTGTTATTATGTGATTATTTATCGTTATATTAAAATAAATACATTTAAATTAATCTATTCAATCATTAACCAATAATATTTTTACAACCGCAAAATTACCGCTGTAAACATTTAAATTAAACAATATTTATAAAAGTAATATTGGTTAAAACAACACTGCCACCTATTTATACCATTTCATGAGAATGACTAGGATATATATGGAAGGTTTCAATTTGGAACTTATATATAAAACTCGATATTGTTCTTCGATGGATGTTCTTGCAATGGAATTGTGTAGAGGATCTCTTAAGTCAGCTCATACAGGTTGCAAGCCCCGGGCCATCGTATAAAAGATTTCCATACACGTTTCTCTTTGTAGAGCTCCGTCTCTGTAAGACTTCTTTAATTAATCTTATTTAAAATATGATTCATAACAATTTCTTCGGACTCCCGACCCAAAATGTAATCAAAATTATTGTTATCGATGAAAAACATCTTATTAATTAATTTAATGATGAACGTCGGATCTCTTACTGTATCTTAATAGGTCACTTCAGATCGTATTACGCAAGGTTAGGTCAGATGGCGAAATGTGTTACGTTAGGTTAGGTTGTGAAAGGTTAGACGGATTTGTGAGTGTCACAATTGGAAGGCTTTCTGGGTGAAAGTTCGACGTAACCACAAATAAATTCAGACAAAGTGACAATGCTCACGTTTTCCAACCCTAGGAATAAATTAATTATGTCTATTGTGCGTTGCTTCAACGATAACTGTCTGTTGCTATTATAAATCATGATTAAAATTTGTTGTTCTTCGAGTTCAACAAATCCTGCAGGATTTGTATCGAAGACATATTCAATTTGGAGAATTAAAATATGTTATACATTTCTGTATCGTACAATATTTCAATTTACATATTCTGTTCATACAACACCATATTTATTCATTCTTGAAAATATTGTATCGTTGTTAAATGACATAAATAACTATTGCCATTATATTATGTGGGGTATAAAAGCAAAGACAGCCATATTAAAAAAAAATAATGCAGTCATCAAGAATAACTAATTTATTATGCAATGAATTTGAAATTTTATAGGAAACAGCCTATAAATTTAGAAGAATCATGATTTTGGAAGGGAGAAAAACAAAAAATCTAGAATGCAGTACATTTTAAATTAGTAATTCTCGGTGATAACATTCAAAACATTTTTTTTTATTCCTCTCTTTTCCTTTATACCTCACATATATAGTAATAAGTAGTGAAATATGCATATTTGACTTAGGATATTATTGTCCGGCCAGTCACTCTATATTAATCTTTTTTATAATACCAAATTAAGATTAAAAATACTTAATATTAACAAAACAAATAAAATGAAAAAAAGAGGCTGAATCAATGGGTAGGTACATCGAGAAAATATTGTAAGTATATAATAAAAAAATAAGAAAAAAAATGGTGAAAAATTTCTGAAAATCCAGGGTGGCAGGACTGAGGGAAAGGATAAAAAGTTCCGGAAATATCCTCCTTCTGTCATAAATACATCTATATATTTATAAATATAAGGAGATCTTCAAAATATTTTGAGAATGTCCAAATTTTTCAAGAACAGAATACTGAATTTTATCTCCAGGGGGAGATCACTAATCAAGATTTATATATTATAAGTGTTTCATAGAGACGAAGCTATACTTCATGTGGAAAAGTAGGTATAAAAGATATTGCTTTAAAAACTCCAATCAAAATTAAGATATCTTATTACCATAAGTGACATCTGTGTTGGATTGTGGGAAGGAAAACACTTTTGACTGCAGCTGACGGTAGTGAAATACAACTCACATACGAAACAAGTTGCGCAAGTTAAACATATATATATATATATATATATACAACTTCCAAAAATTTAATAGATGTGGTACTCTATCATGGGTAAAATTGGTAAACGTTACATTGTGTAAAGTGATCACTTAAGCTTAAGTCATAAGCCCTATGAATATCCTAAAAGACTTCCATACCTACTTTCCCATATAAAATGTAGCTTCGTCTCTATGAGACACCTAAAATATATATCTTGATTAATAAAGATACCTAGATTTAACAATTATTATATTTTGTCCACAGTGGGATAGTCATTAATTAAGGTTAATTACAGAAGTCTTACAGAGACGAATCTCTTTATATTGAGAACATATATGGAACCCTTCATATGGCATAGGGCATATATACCTATATAACCTTGCTTAATTGATCACTTTAAATGATACAAAGTTCACCAATTCCACCATAAAAACATCCACATTTTTGAGTTCTACAACTTCTCTAAAGAAAGTATTCAAATATCTCTTACCATTAAGGCAGCGATCATAAAAAACGCATGGCTCAACCATTTTATATTGACTTTAGTTTTAAAATACGTCTCGAAAAGCCCTTTCATTTAAACAAGATAATATATTCTATGTCCACCCTAAAAATTCATTATAAATATTGGTGAAAGAATATTTGAAATCGTATGAATAGTCTCGTAGATTAACACCTACATCAAAACGTGACAAACTACGGTAACGCCAAAGGTTTGTCCTTCTTCCTTTTGTCAGTCCTATTTTATAAAAAAAATGTTAACATTTCCAGTTTTAATTTAACATCATGTACTTGATTGATAATGACCAATGTTTTTTAGAGCCAGTGGCGACCTTTTATTGTTTGATGAAAAGACTACGATAAAAAATTTAAAAAAAATTACAAACTTTACTTCTTTATATAATAATAATAATAATAATAATAATATTTGTATAATTTATAAAGCGCCGTTTTCGCGAATACACACCTCAAGGGCGCTTTACACAGAAAACTTATTTACTATTACTTATTCACTAGGTGGCATGCAAGAAATGGAATTAACGTTTAATACTATAATAGTTGGGAGTGCCTGAAAGAATTAGGTGTTTTCGCGGAGTGCACACTAGGAGTGAGAAACATTAACTAGTGTTGTTGTGGTAAGATTCTATAGGTTTTTTATAGGATTATCTAAATAAATATAAATGCATCTTAAGTTGTTTTTTGAATTGTGGTATAGATATACGCTAGAATACACCGGAATATTATTGTTTTCAATTGCGATCACCTTATAAAGACTTCCATAAATGTTTAACATATAAATAGCTTTGTCTCTGTGAGACTTCTATAATTTATATTAATTAATTAATAATTGTAATTTAGTTTTGAATTTATTCATGTACGAAACGAAAAATACATTTCGCTTTTACCTTTTAAAATTCGATCAGTAATATAATAATGTTAAAAACGAATTTTATATGTGATCCTCAAACAAAAAAATAATCCAGATACAAGACTTACACTTTTTGTAAAGGGAAAAATATAAAGCTAAGTGATTCTGAATAATATTAAGGGATTGAAATGGATAAAATACTTTTATGGACACTTTATATTTGAACCTTTTTAAAATAAAACTTGGGCCCATAGTTGAAGTGATGTAAAGTAGGGATCTTTTTAATACGAAAACTAAAAAAATATTCAAAATATTTTTTTTCTCCCCCTCGTATTCGTATAAGAATATTATGGTTAAAAAAATCATGAACATAGCCCTTAAATTAACGTGTAATATAAATTGTGATACCAGAACTACTGAACTGAATACAATTACCAATATACTAAACTAAGATGATCTATATATCGAAAATGTAAACAAACTACATTAAATAAAGAGTAGGTATGTTATTTAAATAAGTAAAAAAACTAATCTATAAAAACCAAAATTTTATAATACTCCCTTTCTCATTGAATCATGTTTCGTGCCTACTGCAAGCGTCGGGGTCATTACTCCTTGTATTGATTCAAATTTGAAAAAAACATTAAAATTTCGAAAAATCCAAAATTAAACTATGATTATTAAATTTTTTAAACAAAAATTTGTAAGATCATTTTTATCATCGCCACGAGTCTGCCTGCAAAGTTTCAGCTCGATTGGATCACGGAAAAAGGGTTAAAAATCGATCCAAAGTATTTTCCGGCAGACAAACCGCAGACGTTACGAGTTAAAAGAAAGGGAGTAATAAAAAGTATGTTACAAGGTATTGGCCTTGGAACACGTGCCCTTGCCATAAAACCTGTTAATCTTGAAATCATTCGTAAATTGTATTTATTGATTTGTAAAAGTCTTTATCTTGTTCGAAATATTATTTATAATTTATTTTATCATTTAACTATCTGAATTTATCATCAAAAGTGGATTGTGTAATAATTAAAAACTTGCCAATCAAGAACTTATTTCTAATTGTATTTTTGAATTTGTGACAGTCTTTATTTTGTTCTGAATATAATGAACAATTTATTTTATCATGAAGTCGTTATTTTTTATTTATCTTATTAATTAAAATCTACTCTCCTTTCACCACTTATATATTGAATATATATTTACACATTTCAGAGCCAATGGTCCCTTCGTCAGGATACAATGTATATTAACAAATTAAAAATCAAACTTTGTGGTTATATTTTCAATATATAAGCGGTGAAAACAAAGTAAAAAAAAAATTCTTCTTCAAATGTAGCAAATTTATTTTGTGTTAAAAAGTTTAACTTTTTAATATTTTGATCTATACTTCGATTTTTTTAAATATTATTTTTGTTTTCCTGATGAAGAAGCCATTAGCTTTGAAACATTTTGATTTTTTTCAATAAATAAGTGGTTTAAACAAAGTTAATTTATATTAATTAAAAAAAATTAATTTCATTAATGTCACTTATAAATTTATCATAAAAAGTGTATTGCGTATTGTGTAAAAACTTGTAAATCCGGAACTCATTGCTGAATTGTATTTATTAATTAAATTTAGTCTTTTTTTTGTTCTGTATATTAATAAAATTTTATTTTATCATTGAGTAATCATTATTATTAATTTATGAAAAAAGGGTAATTTTATCATATTATAAAATATTAATATTTTGTATTCTAATGTCACTCGAGGACCATTTGTTATGGTTAACAATGAACTGTTGATGGTCTGTTTATTAAAAAAGTAAAAAAATAAAAACTAAACAAACATCACATTGTATCTGAATAGCGAAGTACACTCACAATACATATCGAGAGTTTACATAAGAAGTGAACAAATGGACAACGGCATTGATTTTTGTATACAAGTGTTGACTATTGTAATGGATTTTTTATTGATAAAAGGAAACTAAATAATATGAAACTCTTCAATGAATAATTTAAAAGACTTGTTCTGGGGAGGAGATAGACTGTGATTTGGTTATGGTTATTTGATGTCCTCGCGAACCAGCATACATTTTCTACCTGGGGACTTGCCTTTCGTATTTGAAATTATCTTTTGTCTGTGCGTGTTAGCCAAACTTACGCTATTGGTCCGAGGCTAAATCCAAGACAATGGTCCCATTGCATATACAATGAAAATGAGTATTTCACTATGTTATTGAATGTGCTAATACTAAAATGAAAGATAATTTACGTTTAAATAGTAAGTATTAAATAAGATATTACACTTTAAAGTTTCGAAAAATGCACTGCATATTTTGACATTTCTTAGGCAATATATGAGGTTAGGTTAGGTTATTAGGTTTGGCTTGGTTAGGTTATCAGGTTTGGTTTGTTTAATTTAGATTACGATTATTTTAGTTAGATTAAATTAACAAGACGTTAAATTGTATAGTGAAATACTTATTTTCATTGTATGAACAACGGGACCATAGTCTTGGATTATTCCTGGTCCGATTGCTGCTTCTAATGTTTGGACCAATGACGGCCCAGGATTTTGACAGCTACCGAGAAATCCGTACTAGTTTAAAAGGACCTCTTTTTCAGTTTAATTGTTATATTATGTTTTTGGACAGACGTCACAGGAATAAATTTGCTCTCGTAAGTGACGTTCGCTGGAGACAACTTTGATGTGTGTGGGACTTATATAAGCCACCAAAACTTTAGTAAAGCTCTAACAAAACCAGGAAGGAAGACAACTAGCTGAGTTCTTACCGCGTAAAAGCTGGTTTTGGTCTATATATTTGGACTATTTCGACCATGTGCGTTTTACAGCTGAAGTGAGAATATTGTTTGGTGAAGTACTCAATAATTCATTTAAAATATAAATGCAAACAGATATTTATAAAAATTACTTACTATGAATTAAAAACTATATTTATAAAACAAAATGAAATATTACTCAGTTTCTTAATTCAACGTCCAATACAATATTTAAAGGTAAGCTGTGTCATTTAGTATATCCGACTTTTTTATGTCCGCCTTAAAGTTTGGAGTCGGCTTACTAGTACTTAAGGATACCAGTAATTTATTGCCTAACCTAAATAACATGTACTTAATGTCCCGCTATATTTTAGAATATTATTATTTTCCGGCATAAATAAGATAATTAGTTAATTTATCCAGGACGACGCGACGTGGATTTATAAATTGTAAAGGAAAGTGGATTTGATTATTTTTAATATTACAACGTAAAATAAAGAAACATGCTATTTGTGTATGGTGTTCTATAGATGCTTACTGAAGATTTTTTAAGGTGATTTTAGGCATTTTAATTCTCAATATAGACAGAACATATATCAAAGCTTGTTGGTGTAATGGTCATGACGTTGCCTAGTGATCTGGTAGTTGGTGGTTCGAGCTCCATTCCAGGACACCCACCAGCAAGTTAGTCCTATTTTCATAGCACATTCGTTGAAGCCTACTTCTAAGAAACAATATTACCTACTAGAAAAGTGAATATCATGCAAATTAGTTTGAATGTAGAAGCTAGGCGCGTGTAGTTGGTGCAATGAAGCAATTACGAGAACTTTTATAGAGTTTGTTTTTATTTCTTACTATGCCACAGTTTAATTTAATAAATAAGAAAAATTAATATTAAAAATGAGAAAAATTCACCACGATTGATTAATTTCCAATGAAATAGCATATCAATCAAAACATAATTTTTAAGAAAACGCAAAACGTTCGTTGTATGTGAAATTAGACGAATAATACTGTGGCAAGTATCAGAGATTAATAAAAGTTATTTATTATTATTAGTTATTATTTATTTATTTGGCCATCCAACAGTAAGACACAAATACATAGTAAGAAAAGAATACAAAAAAATGTTATATCGACGGACCCTACGATACTGTCAAATATGCAAAAAATGTTTTTTCGTTTTACTATCTTAAATAACCCAATTTTTTATATACTTTTAGACCATGTTAAATGAATTTTATTTAGGACAAAGAATATGTTAAAATATTTTTTTTAGCAATAACCGAAAATATAGAAGAAATCGGATAGTTTAAGAGGTTAAAATGAAAATCGATTTTTCGCAGATTCGACAGCATATGTAGGAACCGTCGATATGTCTAGATATAGATATAGACACAATTATAGGACGACACAGACAAAACGATGTTAATTTTACAGATTTATTTAACATACATTTTTAAATCAACATTAACACAAAAAAAATAATTAACAGACATAGATAAAACTCAGTGATAATTAGGAGGAAAAGTTACAGTAAACAGTCATAATTAGTAATGCGTATAGTGTATATGATCCAGTATCTGCCGTATCAAATGAAGATTATTTTAAAATTATAATATAATATGCGATGTATATACGATAAACTTTAGGGTAGCACCGGCTAGGACAGTCTACACAAGACGACAACACTCGCACTTCACCACCTGGTCTCAGCAATATCATCCCATCAGCAAGACATCCTAACTTGTAATCATTAAATCCCCAAAGTAATAACCCTTAGAAACATTTTCAATTTGTGACATTAAGTCAAAGACACAAACACAATACGAGATGTAATCATTATAAGAACGAAAAAAAAAAAACTTACCCAGTGAAGAAAATGTCAGCAATAACGCCACAAGAATCGAGGAGGCCATTTTGCATTTCTGAAAAAGATTTTAATTAATTAATGTCATTAATTTTTAAATGTAACACTCAAATCAAATGAATACCGTTACTTAATTGAAACATAAAATGTCTTTGAACCAGATATTTTGAAATGAAAATAATGCAAAGAGCTAATTGTGTATATTAATTTAAGAAATCAAAGTGTTCAAAAGTTAGTCAAAAGGCAAATTGATTCGTAGCTTATGAAAATAATTAACTAATTTTGTTGTTCAGATCGAAAGTATATTCAGTAAATAATTGTATTATTTGATAACATTTTTGATAGCCAATTAGACAAAATATTGATCAAATAATACAGATGATTGCGTTTGCGTTGCATATATATTATATATATTATTATATATATCTATATATATATATATTATATATATATTTCTAATATATATTATATAACTCTTGATTTTTCATGTTTTAAGCGATCTTTTTTTTACTTTCTAAAAATAAGTTTTTATTTGTCATTTTTTTCTTAATAATTGATCAAAAAATATTAATTCAAATATAATAAATAACCAGACAAAATTTGTGCACAATCCAGTATTGAATATTTTTCCACTTAAGATTCCATCTCCTTCCGATGACATTCCATAATAATTAACACCTCCAACTCCCCTCCCCCTCCCCTCATCATCCTCTTCGCGTGGTTCAACACACTCGCATGGGTTAACTTTTTCAAATTTAGTACACAAACAATCGTGAAGAAGAGAACTTTGTTTTCGAAACATGTAGATTGTATAATCTAATAAAGTGGTAAAACCAAGGTGATTTGTATTTTATTTTTAATAATAATGTCGCCACAATGTTCAAACCTTCATTCAGAAGGAAAAAATACTCTTCGAACAATTAAATAGATAAACACAAAATCAAATAGTTAATATTAAAAAAAAATCGAATCTGTGAATATTAAAATAAAAAATAACAATATTTTGTATTGTAATATCATTTTAAAATATACTGAATATTCTTATTTTAATATATTTCTTGGATTTTATTAGAAGTAAAATTATAAGGTAGGTACTTATGATTGAACTTCAACTGATTGTTCTCTTTTTTATGTGTAGGTAGTATGTATTAAGGACACAGTTTTGGTATTTTGTCCCCAGAATTATGATCAATTAATTTAAATTTGCCTCCCGCAGCCACGCCACGTGACAATATTTAATCCTTGAGATATGTTATTGATTTTTTAAATATCATTTTTATTATCAATTTTATTGTTATTTAAAGTCTGGAGATATATTTTGTATGTTCCACCATCAACCTGTGATTTCGTATCGTGGTATGGATTGTACAAAGGCATTATGTGTATCGATTTTCAAATTCTATTTACAATTGTATGACCATTTTATTTATATTGTTGGTCTAACGTAATTCCTAAGTACTTGTAGAATTTGTTATATTTAGTTATCGGTTTCTATTTGGCACTAGGCAAGTATTATGTATTTTTGAAGTAGGTACCTCACATGATTTGGGAGTTGTAATGGATTTAATGCAAATCCTAGATTCCCGGCACGGCTTAAGGCAATGATATCTTCAATGCTAATAACATTGACAAATTTAACAAATCATGACAATAAGATTGACATGAATGAAAATTTATGAACGCTTGGGGCATTCCAAGAATCGGGCTCGGCATTAAATATTTAACCAGAAAATTCCATCAGTGATCTTTCACAAAATCTGGTTCATTTTGCTCTTCTTTAGATGATCAATATTCATGTATAGTAATCTCATATCTGGTAAAAAAATTGTTTATATCTAAGAGGGTTGTCTAACCAATACCCATGTTAAGGAAACCTATTTTAGTATTTTTTAAATTTATTTCTCAACTTTTCCCCCTTTCCAGCTTGTTAAAATAATAGTTAAACTTAATCCATCCAAAAATATGATTTATCTAACTTCGCAAAATAGTCCTCTGTTTCGGCGATAACTTCCTCGTTTGACGTGAAGTGCTTTCTGCCGAGCCATTATTTTATGTTTGGTTATCAAAATAAATCACAAAGGACCAAATCTGGGATAATGATTCGTAGCATTATTCTATTGTCTTTGTTGTAGTTTAGTTTAGCAAAATGCTTATTAGGCCAGTGCTCATGTACGCAGCTGAGACGTGGGTACTAACTAAGAGGAATGAGCGAGCACTGGACGTTTTTGAAAGGAAAATTTTGAGGCGTATCTTCGGACCGGTTCTAGAAAATGGACTTTGGCGCAGACGTTACAACAATTACTCTATTTAAGGAACTCAAGGCCAATAGGGCGAAGTAGCTTAGGAAGGCCAAAATTAAGATGGAGCGACAAAGTCCTCAAAGATATCTCTGCCTTAGAGCTTCGAAACTGGAGAGAGCTGGCACTAGACCGAGATGAGTGGAGGAAAATTATTGAGGAGGCCAAGACCCACCAAGGGTTGTAGTGCCAAGAATGATGATGATGATGATGATGACTTTGATGTAGTTATTGCTGACGAGTGAGCCAGTGCGTTGTCAAAATAAATAAAAAAGCTTTTTTGTTGATGAATCAACCAATAAGAAGCCCGATGCGACCGATGAGGTACCGGCAGCCCGCGAGCCGGTATCCCGGGTGCGCGTCAGTACCACCGCCACTCTTTCGACTACCGCCGTAGACTCTTCCAGCACTATCTATAGTACTCCGTATTATTGTACTTCTATTACTGTACAACTTGCTGATCAATGAATCAACAGTACAAATTGTAAGTATTTCTTTGCCATCCTGTATCTTCATCTGTCCGGCCTTAACTTATCACATACATCTACACAGTACAACACGTTGCATGTCTATGTCCTTTCCTGCCAATGGAACCATTTTCGATTTATTTGGAGCAGGTTTGCAAATTGAAGTCCACTATTTTAATGTTCTATCATTTCTGAGTTGTAGAGATGGATCCACGTTTTGTCAACAGTCACGAAACGCCGCAGAAACTCTTTCGGATAGTATTCAGTGTCCAATTATTCTCGTTATTAATGACCTGTTTACTATATATACAGGGTTATTTGGAAAAAAATAATAAATAACCTTGCAGGAATATATTCCTGCCTAAATCATGAGTCTAAAGTGTTCAAGCAGCCATGACCTAAATCAATACATATGGAGTTATGCAATATCAAAGTTTGCATTTTTTTCAATATTTCTGACTTAGTTTTTACAAAACGTTGAACTTTCATTACAGTAACGTATATCAATTATAAAAAATTAATTGGTTACAAAACAAATAAATAAAATGATAAAAACCCTGCGAAAATTCCAAACACAAACAAATAAGGATTTTATTATTTTATTTGACTTTTATCAACGGGAATGAATTTTTCATATTTGGTATAAGTTACTGTAATGATAGGCCTATATTTTTTCAAAAAATAAGTCAGAAATATTGGAAAAAAATGTAAACTTAGATGTCGCATGTCTCATTAACTATTGATATTAGGTCATGGTTGCTTGATCATTTTCAAGACTCATAATCAAGGTAGGATTTTACCTGTAAAGTATCGTGGACTAGCTCTGTTACATCCTGTATAATATCGTTACAAAAATGAAAAAAAAGGATATACAAATATACGCTTGACGTCTTTGTCTACAAGAAAAACCTCAAATAAGTGTTCCTTAACCGTATTTTCTTCAATTCAATAAGATATTTTTTCAATGAATATCTATTTTTTTTCAAAGGATTCGAGATTTTTCCATTCGCACACATTTTCTGTGATGTTTTTTTAGTTTCTTTAACATAGTTGATAAGGAAGGAGGTGCCTATGGAGAAATATAATATGCAAAGGATATTTCAAACGTCGAATAGATTCTGGATAGAAAAATTGACGAGGTATTACTGCCTCCCTGTCGCTTTGGATTCGGGCCCAGAGCCCTACAATACCGACGGAGCTCTGAAATAAATTTGCAAATAAAGAGGTTTGCAGGGAAGATAGATATGTTTCCGTATCCTGTTCAATTTATATTTATTTGCGCTCTCGTTCCCTCTGAAAACATTTATATGTGTCAAGTGGGAAAGAGATAATTTAAATCTATTGTGACAATGCGTCCAAATTACGACTCGGGTAATGCTGACTCAATAATGCGAGATTCTTACGGCATTTTCAGACCTTTTTTATTTGATTTTAAAAATTAGACTAATGGAAAAAAAGAAATTCCAAAATAAAATAAGTTAATTTATTACAATTTCCATAGATGTTTGATGTTTCTTTTGTGTTTTTATGAAGAGGAGTATCATGCTGAATTTATATCAAATTTATATAATATTTTTATGTGTATGTTCAGAGAACACAGTTACTGAATTTTGCCCACAGACGGATAATTATTATTATTACTAGTGTACGAGATGAGTCTAAAATATTTAAAACAATATTTTTAGGCGTACTCTAGGGTATATGTTAAATAATTCAGAAGAATATCATATTTAGGTACCTAAATTTAAAAGAATATTGCTTAATATTCCATTTTAGAAATATAGATGTATCATATATATCGTGTTAAGGACCATAGATGTCTCTAGTATAGTCCCTTCAATTAATTGAAAGAGTACAGATTTAGAACATATAAACAACATTAAAAAATTCATAATGTGTGGATCATAATGTTGTTTATATGTTCTAAATTCTTACGGTAGAATTGGTGAACGCTGAATTGTGTAAAGAGATCACTTAAGCCAGATCACGTAAGTCATAAGCCCTCGGCCATCCTGTAAAGACTTCCATATATGTATCCCTTATAAATAGCTCCGTGTCTGTGAGATTTCTACAATTTATCTTAATTAATATTACTTACGAACGTAGGGGAGGGTGGGGCTTGTTGTGACAGGGGCAGGTTATGACAACGCATTTAAAATTCACGCTACTTGATTTAACATCACTCACATGGCTTTATTTCGTGTGAACCCAGTATCGTCAGTTGCTGCCAGAATAATGGTGCTGTGCAGCTGATTTCATTACAGCTACATAAAAAAATGTGATTTTTAGGTGCTAAACTATTTTTTGTTGCGAGCATTCCTATTGTCCTTCTATCCTGCCAGTACAAGTTGAGGTTACTTTATGTTTTATTTTTAAAATTTTGTTTTTTGGCTGTTTTATATGTTATAAGCGATAATCGAAAACCTTTTGGCAAATAAACACACTTCCATGGTCGTTTTAAACCAATGTGATCGTGACATGAAATATATATTTTTTACCTTTTAATAAAACGAATAGCTATGCCCGCGCGGCTTCGCACGCGTAGATTTTTAGTACACTGTTTGGATCGTCATAGAACTTTCGCGAACCTTCTAGAACATTCTCCTTCAAGAACTTTCAAAAAATTTATCGAATGTACAGGAAACTTCTAACAACGCCGACACATTCGCCACTCAGTTTAGAACTTTCGTGAACCTTCTCCTTCTAGAACTTTCTAGAGCAGGTTTTCCGGAAACTTCTAGACTCACCGACACAGTCGGCGCGCCTATTTTGAAACAATCTGAAGCATTTGCGGCCTTCCCATAATAAAACAATGTGCTAAAAAGCACATTTTGGTCACCCACTCCCACCCACGCACAGCCACTCTCACCAAACTCACATATTTTAGATGTGACACCAAGGGCTATCCACCGCCGTAACCACCGGTGGGTGGTTGTGAAAACTTGGCGGATAGGGAAACACGGGTTTCTATATATATATATATATATATATATAAGATATATATAGAAATATATTATATATAGATATATATATAAATATAATAAGATATAGATATAAGTATAGAGTTTTGCTTGAGGTTTCCGCGAGCGTTGTTGTATGTAACAAAAGGAATCCCGCGCGAGGGATTCCAGAAGTTTCTTTTGACATATATATCTATATATATTATATATATATATATAATGATATTTTATTTAAAAGCGTATCTATTTCTGTAGTAAAATATTATACAAAATTGATACAATTGCTATGTTTTAATACTTTTACTTTTACCTTACACGATGAAATATGATATCTAAAAGAATTGTTCGAATTTTTTTTTGCAATTAACAAGAAGTATGGATAAATGTCCCGCACTTAGACGCTAGTCGGGCGAACGGGTATTCATACCCACACAAGTTGAGATAAGATTGATCATATTGTAACTTTTATTCAACTCCTATAAAGTCATGTTTCGGATTTATAAAACTTCAGTTGAGCGTGATGTATGTGTTTGTGTATCTCCTCAGTCTTGCAAGGGTAACTTTATTAAGCTCCATTTGTGCAACAAAAAAGTGCTTCGGTATTGGCAAAATTGAGTGGGATTTATTTCATTCGTGGATGGTTTAAAAGTGCAACGTCCACCTCAAGTTTTTTGTTTTTCAAGTCAGATGTGATGAGACTCACCACAGAGCATATCAACCATCAGTATCACTACTGTGACTCAAGCAGCAGATGTCAACTTGAGTCACAGGAGAAAAATTAACACAAAAAATACTAGAAATAACCACATATTCATAAATACAGTTATTTTGACGGTTTGTCTTTAGAATAGATTAAATGATGACAAATGTAGATAAAATGTAGTGTAAAGTGAAGAATAAAATAAATATTAGTGATTTTCACTGTATTGGGTGCTAACGTAAGCGGATGCCGGCAGATAGCTGATATTCCAGGCAAGACTAGAAAACACAAGACCAAGGGACTATCCTAGGAGGAGCTAGCGGAAACAGTTGGAGGACTGTTGCGAAACGAGGTTGCAATTAAATTGGGCTGACGTGGGGAGCAAAGTCCAAGATAGGCAAAGTTGGAACCTTTTATTCGGTGCAGGAACCATGGCCCAATAGGCTAAGGGTTAGAAGAAGAAGCTAACATAAGTTGTGTCCATTTTCTCCGAATGAAGAGGACAAAAGGACGTAACAAAAAAAAAGATTTTAAAATTTCTTTATATTTCTCTGCGTAAGTGGTTGTATTTATTTCCAAACGCCTGTTAGATACTCTCTTAAATTAATGTCGCTTATTCACACCGCTGGTCACATTCGCACAGTACAAGACTGTGGTCTTCTATGAAGTGCTATCAAATAACAACAACTGTTTGACCAGTTTCTCCACATTTTTAGTATTCAATTGTTTCATCGAGAATAACGTAGGTTCATGTGCACTATTTGAAAGACTTAAATAATGCGCAGTTACTATTGTACTTTCATGAAAATATTAATTTTACGTATCAGGCATATTTCAATGAAAACGTTAAATATAATATCAATATTCGAGGTTTATTATCAAAACTGATCTAACGACGGTCATAAACAGTGCTTGGTTTGTTCTGTATGTAGAAAGATAAAAATTTTATGACCAAATTGGCTCAGAAATCAATAGAGGCCAATTTTCGATGCATTGTGTCAATTTTCGCCAACGATAAATTCGCGAATAAAATATTTTATTTTAGACTGAAGATTCAGTTGCGTGTGTGATGTAAGTAGTTATTTTTGGTTTCTCCTTTTTTTCTTGCTGATGGAGAGGAAGCCGTCAAAGTGGCTACACTATTTCCTGGATCAATTTTCCACTCAGGATTGGACAGAAATGGGACACATCTGGGACATTCAAAAGTGTATAAAATTCAGAATGACCTCAAACTCATAACTATATAGTTAAATAATAATAAACCTCTGAAAACGCGAAGTTCATGATTCTTGCTTTAAAAAGAAGTAATTGATTGCGAACAAATATGAAGAAATTGAAGAAGTAAATATAATCAAATATTCAGAAATAACGATTGACAAGAAACTGAAATTCAACAAACAAATTTTAATGATTACAAAGAAAATGGCTTAAAATATTTTTTAAGAAGAACAAGAATTGAACCTAACCTAAGAACGTCACAATTAGTAAATAATTTCACTGTCACTCTGCATATCAGTTACTTACTATTCGACAATATCATTTTTAGAAAATGAAACTGAGAAATAGAATGAAGCCAGCTATGAGAACTTTGTACAAGAATTAGCGATATGGTAAAGCAGCTTGAGTTAAGCAAAAAAAGTTAAACAAAATGTCTAGTCGTAATATACAAAATCTGAAGTCGATTAATTCAATCATATCATGTATAAAAATATGAAATATAATTCTGAGATCCACATTTATCCTACGAGAAGTACGAAAAAGGGATTTTAGGTTTCCACAATTAAAACTGGCAGGAACGCAAAAAAGTTTGTACTATCATCAACATAAGCTCGGGAGCCCTCGGTGAGCCTTGGTTGAATCCAGAAGTCTCCTCTATTCTCGTCTGTCTGTGGCTTTTGTCTTCCAGTTTGGTATCCACAATGTGGATGTATCAGCGCTGGCATAGTCTGACTATCGCAGTTTGGGTCTTTCTGGTCTTCTTCATCCTTGTAATATGGAGAGCGTGATAGTTAATGCTATGAATGTTTCAAATTGCTCAATATGCCGGCAAATGTGAAGAAATCAACTATTATTAAGTGCACAATATGTGAAATGTAAGTTCAATTTATGATTGTGTAATGTTCTTCAATGATTTTATAATCTTACGTTTTTATTAAAAAATTGTGTACTATTTCCATAAATTTATTTCTTTTTTACAATTAAATAAAAATATACAAATAAACAAGCAACATATAAGTATGCAGCAGTATAGTTAGTACCTTTGTTATGATAGGAAGACCATTTTAAAAATTTATTCATTTCTCAACATAGTATTTTTTCAGCTCGATATTTCAATATTTTTTGTCGAACTCAGCAAAGTAGGCCTCTGTTTCAGCGTTTACATGACAAGACTTTCTGCTAAGCAGTTTTTTTCTATTTGGAAACAAAAATACACCGCACGGGTGTATTTTTGTTTCCAAAAATAGAGAAAAGGTAGATACAGTAGCTATTTGTAGTGTAATTCGACTGCAGATTGCGGACGAGAGAGTCAATGCGTTGTTGTGGTCACTTTTTATTTGTCAAATCTCTCCCCGATTTTCGTCAATTCAGTATCTAGTCGGCTCAATAAATACTACTACCCCATTATCGTACTTCTCTTCTTAAAATAATTGATAAAGATGATTCTTCGCCAATCCCTTAAAATTGTAACTATGACCTTTCTGGCCGATATAATAGTGTTCGTCTTCTTTTGAGCAGGCTCGCTAGGTGAAATCCGCTTTTTTGAGTATTCTTTCATTTCTGGCATGTAATAATCTATACATGTTCAGACAACAGTCACCAAACGCCGCAGAAATTCTGCCAGAAAAGTATCTCCTCCTCGTGTCTATAAGGGTCATATTTATACGAACCCATTTTTTATATCAATTTTGTCGATCATATCTTTTTACGTCTTAAATACAAGTAATAAGTTGCATTACCATACATTTTAGTATCGGGATGAAAAAAAAAGTTTCATTACAGTCTTTTATAAAAAATAATTACTATTAATTAATAATTATTGAGTATACTTTTAAAATGATATTAATATATGTTCGCAAAATTTTGCGACTCGACTTAATTATAAATTTGAAAAAACTAACATTCTCTGCACTGACTTTTTTAACGACGACTAGTTTCGATAACACAATATTTAAATTTTGTAGAATTTTACGAAAAACCTTTAATTTAATATTTTCCCGATTTCAATGTCTCAATGTCAATCTTCATCCCACACACCCACCACAAATGAGACCTCGACTCCAGCCAGCAGTAGTTTCCTCTACAGATTTAATTTATGGAGTAGTGGTATGCCGTTCTGATATATATACAATGGTATTGAAACCGGTCGACTACGTGGTCAATGTGGTTTATAAACCATGTACGAAGGTTTTTATTTTTTTGAAATTAAAAATTGTTTACAACCACAAAGTAAATATATAATGAATAAAAATAATCTTAGTATTCACAAATTTTTTATTGAAAAAAAAATCAACATGTTTCAGAGCCCATGGCCTCTTAATAAGGATACATATTCTGTATCCTGACGAAGGGGCCATGAACCATTTTTTTTTCAATACAAAAGTAGTTAAAACTAAGTTTATTTTTACTAATTATATTAATAATATCACCACAAAAGTATTTTGCTGTTTTTGAAAAACAAAATGCTTAAAACATCAAATATATTTATATTATTTTATTTATAAAATTCTTAAGTTGTTTATAAGGTTATAGGTTGAAAGATTCATTATAAGTCTTTCCTTATAATATGTTCATTCTAAACTTTGTTTAAAAAAGAATTCGCAACACTGTCTTGAATAAAAAAAATCTGTAATTTTCTGCAAGATAATTATTTTTAAACACGTCATCCTATATTTTATTAAGTAGTGAATTTGTATTTACCCATCGTATTTATATTTATTTATATTTGTTTTACAAAAATTAAAGAAAAGCGCGGCTTTTTTCATTATTCGGAATACACGCCCCTTTTAAAAAGATAAGGCATTGAATATTTTATGAAAATTTTTGCACAAATCCTTTGTCTGAAAGTCGTATAAGTTTGATATTTTTTTAAGGTTCTGTTTGTCTGTTGGCTTTTACGTTTAATGCATTTTTTTTTAAGTGTTTATGAGGCAAACAATTATCACAAAGATAAAACGATGCAGCCGACAAAATTATGATAATATCGTTTGATTACCAAATTGCCAATTATCGTTAAACGATGTTTTTTTTCTGAAAGTAGAGTATGGTTTGGGTGGTACTTTTGTGTTGTGTCAACAAAGATTAATCGATGGTGTTATTCAGCCTTCTTCAGGAAAAAAAAACTTTCTCGAAACTTCGTAAACAAAACGTCAATCTTTATTTTCGAAGGAGACATTGTCAATGAAAGCAATAATTCATCCCTCTTACCGACCTTTCTGCGTAGACTTTTTACCTACTCTACGGCAACTTCGACATTTCACCGTCATCCCTACTGGCTATACAACCTTTGGTAGAGGTCTAGACGTCCTACAAATTGCATAAAATGTTAAGTATTCTGTTGCATTGACTTAGTACCTAATATTTTTTCAGCGGCCACAGTACTAAGAGTGATCACAGTTAATGCGTTTGTCATTAAAATCAAAAACGTGGGGTGCTTTTTTCAAAAATTAAAACGAGAAAAAGTGTCTGCTAAAAGAAATGTTTTCCCTTTTTTTCTTCAAAAGTAAAATGACTTTTTTATTATTTATTTTAAACACTGTTATTTTCTACTTTTCATTCTTCGTCACATTAAATTTTGCAATGAATTCTAAGCTCACTAAGCCAAAATTAATTAAACTAAATTAAAACTTTTGATATTTTCGTTATTTATATAAAGATTATTAAAAAAATATTCTAATTTAATTTATTAATATTTATAATTCGCAATTTATTTATGCAATAAAATTTACTGTAGGGTACATTTTACTTTAATATAGGTACAACAAATTTTTGGATGTTTTTAACCTCAAAACTTAAACATTATTTTTAAAACAAAACTAAACGAATTTTGAATAATTTTACTGATTTTCTTAATTATATATATATGATCATTTTATTGTCTTCAAGGATAGTCTCTCTGCCAATTTTTTATAGCGACTCTTGGTCAAGAAGTGAATCATTTATTGGATTATGAATTTTTTACCTGACGGAAAAATTAAGCTTAATAAAATCTCATTAATAATCAAATAGTAATAATCTCCGTTTACAATACGTAAACGCTCGCTCTCTCACTCCTCCGCATTCAAATGCATCCTGCAGTACTTTTTCATCCACCAATTTATGATTGTTACGGTTTCTAATACTAGGCATCTACTTTTCACCTAGATCTTCTTCCCCCCTCTTCATCCCAACTCTCTGTCATCGTCGACTTTTGGCGTCGTCTCTCCTCGTCCTTAGGTTGTACGTCCATCTGTCCTGGATGACGTCACCCGATCCGTGACTCTGCTGATCCATTAAGTGCCGATCCGTCTTCTGTTCCATCGATCTTATCTGTCCTACTTGATTATTTTTCGTAACGCGTTCGTAACATTATTATTATAATTATATTATACTTAATAATAATAATATCACAATGAAAACACCGAAGTAATTAGAAAATCCAACCATTTCACAATTTAATATTGACGGAAAAAAAGTAAACGCACGGATCACTAGAAGTCGAGCAAAACGCATTAACGGCGTCGCGGGGGAAACCCACTCCTCCACAAACACCTGATGCAGAATTTTTCAAACTCTGACAATGAGCTCCGGACCCGAACGGTTGTGCGCTTTTCGGAGAAGTAGATCATCGACAAAGCGCCCTGAAGGTGAGCAGTGAGATCTGTTCGACATGTCGGCAGACGACTGGTCCTGACGATCAGAATTTCACGCAGGTTTCTGAGACAAGGCTATATTTTTATATGAGAAAGTAGGTATGGAAGTATTTTTGGGTTAATAAATTTAGGTCCCAAAAAGACTCCTATGCCATACATTACATCCCTATATAAAAATATAATTTCGTCTCTATGAGATCTCTATAATGTATATCTTGGTCATCTTTTATTGATCACTAGTTAGAAATTACAACATTCTTGAAACTGTAAATTTCTATTACAAATAAATTAATACAAACAAATATTTATTGGAGATTTACCGACTAACCATTATTAATTTTGTTTCCTAAGCTCATTTCAACAAAGTTAACTAAATGAAGGACTTATTGTAAATATTGGCAACTCATAAATATTCGTTAGTAAGAAATTTTCAAATATTACAATATGACAATTTCGGCAGAATGTGAAGTTTCATTTTGTTTATTTTTATGAAGTTTTGATGGAGAAATATATTTTTAATGATATCCCTATGACAAAAATCCAGAACTTCTGAAAAATTTGGCCAAATCGCTAAGGATTATTACAACGTATATAGTATAGTACAACGTACGAAACAAGTTATAAAATTTAAATATATGTATACAAATTCCAAACATTCATGGGTAGAAATGATGAACGTTACATTGTGTTAAATGATCACTTCAGGGGGAATACCTACTTAGACATTTTGAAAAAAAATTTTTTACATTTTTGCATTTTCTGAAAACTTGAGTTCTTAAGAATGTCTGGTAAAAATTTCAAGTAAAAATTTAAAAAAATACAAAGTTATAGCTGATAATAGTGGCATCCTTTTGTATATTACTCTCCGCACCACACGGCGCCGCGGTGCACGCAGGTAGCTGCCAGTCAGGCTCTTTCATAATACAGATGTTAGGCATATTTTTATTATATTTGTGAAGAGTGCTCAATGATATGGGAATTCAAAGCAAGGTGGAGGACTTATATTATGGACCTGAAATCAATGATTTTATGTAAGTTGAAAAATTTTGTAATTTATTCATTACTCAATTTTCAAATACGTTTTACTCGAACCATGTATCTAAAATCGGTGACCAAAATATCTCGGCAACCACTGAACCTATCAACTTGAAATTTCTCGTAGTTATTCTATCGTAAGATTTTTTAAAGTGACTTTTTCTTTCGGTATAATAAACCCATATTTTACCCTTAAAATTGCTATTTTAAATTCAAAAGCCCTCCATTTTGTCAAAAATCGATATTTTCAAAAACTAAGTCACCGCGGAGGACCTTTTTTTTTCGGCAGTCGACAAAACCCAAAAATTTTCACCAATGTTGAATATTTTTTTCCAATTTTCCTTTTTAAATATTTTTAAAATTTTGTACTTGCATGTAAAAATAATACCAAGACCATAATTTATATAGGTTTTCTTTAAAAAAATCACAAAAATTTCCTTTTTCGCGCTTCATAGGTAGGTATTTCCCCTTAAACCAGCCTATGATAAGTCGTAAGCCCTTTGAACACCCAAAAACTTCCATACCTACTTCCCCTTAAAATATAATTTCGTCTCTGGGTGACATCATAATATATCTTGACTTTTTTAAATTGGGTTAGTTTTGTATTTTTTCAATGGCGTACCTACTTTGTATCTACTGTCATTAAAGTTGTCATAGCCGCTCATTATCTGTTCAAGGTCTGGGACATTTTTGGTTTCTTCACGGAAAACGCCTTTGTAAAAAGCATATTTTGAATAAATAAGAAATAAATGATTGTAAGTTTTACATCCAACCCAGAAAATTGCAATTTTTTTTATTCTGTAGTTTGATATAGTTAATTCATCGTGTTTTATTGTTTTTAACGATTCAATTACTACTCTGACTTATCAAGTTTAATAATATTATAAAGGCGTTTTAGGTAAAAAGGCGAAATTACTTTTTTTCATTAAATATAGATATTTTCTAAAAATATGGAATAATTAAAAAAAACATTGAATCTACATTATAATTATATTTTTTTTAAATGTAGGTATTAATCAAAATTATTTTTATAATTATTTTCATATAAATTAATAATTTTCTCAATACTAAGATAAGTTTGAATATATCAGAGATCTGAGGATATTAATATCTGTACTTTTATAGAATTAAACAATTATTTAAATCTCTTTTTTTTAAATCAACGCAAATGTTATACAGTATCAAAATACTTATATTTCTTTATAATGTTAACCCCACATTTTCTGTCAATTATGTCCTGCAATTTTTTTTATTTTTTAACTTTTTTGACAATTTTTTAAAATAATTCGAATGAGAGGTGAAAAAGGCAAAAGTATTATATTGTATATTCGAATACAATTTGTATTGAAAAATAGATGATAATTAAAATTGTCTATGCAGTAGATATCAAATCATTCATCATCAGTCATCATATTTAGACTTTTCCCGGCTATTTTTTTAGACTAGATAATTTTTCGCGCTTATTTTATGTAACTATTCAAAAATAAGGACATTTTATACCAGTATTATAGTATATGTCAAATAGTGCAATTATGTGACATTAAAAATTTTATTAAGACTTGTGCCATGAAAAATATATTTTTTGTATCTAGTGTCCCAAAATTGTAATCTTTAGATCACTGATCTTACCGCTAGAAAAAGTAAACAAGTTTTTAACATTTCGTTTAGTATATAACAGGGATTTATAAAAAAATATGTATAAAAAAAAAATAAGTGTTAAAACTTACCACGACATATCCAAACAGCGACCAAAAAGAACAATCACAGTATGCTTACAATAAAAACTAACAAAAAATCCCTCACAAACACCCTTGTCCGTCACTCAGCGAAATTTTCGCGCTTTAAAAGTTTTTCCGTGTCGAAAAACGCGGGATAACAATTCTCTGAGAATTTTCGTAGAGAACCTCCTCGCGCGGGCGCCCGAACGGTACTGAATCACAACGAACAATGAATCAGCATATAACCCCATGCCTTACGATCCTCCCCGCACGAATTTTCACACCAGCAATCACAACCTATGCAAAAAAGCGATTCTACATCACTCGCGTCGCGTGCGTCAAGAATGAATGTTTCACACTTTTGGTAACTGTATTTGTTTTACTAGAAATTTTGGGGTGCTGCTCGGGGATTTATTTGTCTACACCGCCTATAATTTTCACCCCCACTGCCAACCGTGTCAGATTTTCCATACTTCGTGTTCACACTGTATTTCGAGGCAGAATTTTCTGTAATATTTCAATTATTTCGTCTCCCTGGTGTTCACTTTTCTCGTGCTTTTTTTTTAATGTGGTCCAATTAACCTACACACATATAATGAATGTTTGTATGCATGTAGCTAGCTTACTTAACATATCTTATAACTTACATATATTACTGCTATTAACCTGCATTAAAATAATGATTTGTAATTTTTAAAGATTTGAAAATTTCTTAAAAGGTTTATAATTTTTAACAGCGCTGTTTTGTCGTGCTTTATTTCAAAGTGGTCCAATTAATGTTAATACATAAAATTAATAATTGTATGCATGTAGTTTAATATATTTTAAAACCTACATGCAAATAATTAACACGCATGTATAGAAATAACGATTTATTATTTTCAAAGATTTAAAATTTTTAAAAATATTTATCAGGACAGTGCTGTTTTTTCGTGCTTTATTCCAAAGTGGTCCAATTAACGAATACATATAAAGAGAATGTTTGTATGCATGTAGTTTAATATATCTTATAATTTATATTTCAGCAATTAACCTGCATGCATACAAATAATGATTGTTTTCAGTTGTTTTTAAAGATTTTAAAATTTCTTAAAATGTTTATCAGAACAGCATTGTTTTTTCGTGTTTTTTTTCAATGTAGCCCAAGCATATGATTGATGATTGTATGCATTAGACTTATCTGATAATCTACATGCATATAATTAACCTGCATGCATATACATAATGATTTGTTGTTTTTAAAGATTTGAAAATTTCTTAAAATGTTTATCAAACCAGCGTTGTTTCTTCGCGTTCCAATGTGGTCAAAGCATATAATTAATGATTGTATACATAAAGCTTACCTGATAATCTTCACGCATATAATAAACTTATTTATATACAGTTATTGGTTTGTTGTTTTTAATAACTTCAAAGTGCTTAAAATTAATCAAACCGGTGTTTATATATGCATCTGAAATGTGGGTACGTTTAAACGATCTTTGTTATCATCATCTTAATCCCATTATTCTAGTAGTGTCCGGGGCCTAAATACTTCACAAAGTGCTTCCATATTCCCCTGTCTTACGCTGCTTTCGCATAAGTCAACTAAGTATACTTAGTCAGTATTCTGATTAAGTATATTAATTCTTATTATATAATATGATATTCTATTTTTATATATTATATTGTAATTATATTACACAGCATTCTTTTTATTTTAAAAAAAGTTAAGAGTCTAGTTAGACTAGTCTAATTTGTTTAGTTAGACTAGTTAGAAAGCCGTTAACTACTACAATAACTTATCTCTCGAGATACGCTGCATCAGTAACTAACGTCTGAGAGCAAATCAAAAAAATTAAAATTTTCCTAAAATCAAACTTGAATTCATAAATCATTTGTACCTATAGTTTTTTTCTAAATACTTCAATATTTCGTTATCAATTTACCTTTCTTACCGTATTAATAAAAAACTCGCATATGTACCTATTTATTATAAAATAAATAAGAACTGTGACCCCTCATCAGACTCAAGAGCTTCTCTTCACTGATGAGGTCTACACGACTATAAAGTATTTAAAAAAAATGTTAATTTGATATGTAAATGTATAAGAACTGTATTTGTACCATATACTAAATAAATAAAATAAAAAATCTGTTTGACCTATCCATTAAGGTTATTAATGTCCTGTTCATGATCCGTTCTTCATATTTCCCTTCCCCCATTTATTTGGGGTTGGTTCTCCTTTTACCACAGCGCCAGGATACAGGATACAGGATAGACGGTCTCCCGACTTATGCGGGCGTCTTTCATTTCCTTCGTCAAGTTTAATCACTCACAACATAATCACAAGTTTGCTTTTGTTCTTGGTTTTGATGTTACGATAGTCAGATCTATTATAGATTATAACGTGGCCAAAACGTATAGCAGGGGCGTACAGTAAGAATATTGCAGCACGGCATTTACGTAAGCATATATTTTTAAAATAAAATCGTAAAAGAGAATATAGCTCGTAATATTCCGATCACATTATTATCACGATTACGATCACGTAAAATAGAATTATAAAAAATAACGATATTCCGAAATAATTAGTATACTTGAGTCACTAATATTGATCTTATGATGTTTGTATTTCTCTACACTGTTCCATTATTAACTTATACATACTTATCCATTCATGCTCTTATGTATCATACTCCTGTCCCCAAACACAAGTATTACTTTACTGGGGACGATTAAACATGTATAAAAAAATGTTTTCAATACCAATGTAAAATGAATGTAATATTTTTATTTTCAATAAATAATTAATTATATAAAAAAACAATTCTTAACAAGGCAGCGGAAATCTCTGGTGGTCTGAAATCCACAATTTGGAAGAATATAGATATGGACATCAAGAGCAAGATGATAATCTAAAAAACATACGTAAGACCAATAATGGTATACAGCGTTGAATCAAGGGTAGATAAAATCAGGAGTTAACAAATATTGAGTAGGTACTTCCGAGATGAAGACACTGAAGACGATAGCAGGCAAGACGCTGAGAGGTCGCTTGAGGAATTCCAGAAAAAGAGAGATGTATGAGGCTGAGGAGATTGCACGGGGGAGTAGATAGCAAAGAAGAGACTGGTATGATCATGTCCAGAGAATAAAAAGCAGCAGATTTCCTTAGTTCCTTAGTTCTGGTACCGACTCTGATATATGGAAGTGAAACCTGGAGCTGGCAGAA
>JADDOH010013542.1:0-16326 GCA_016648135.1 Agrypnia vestita | reverse complement strand
ACGATTTTCAGAACAAATTATCTCACGAAATTCTGATGTCAACTGGCCACCAAGATCATGCCGATTTAACGCCGTGCGATTTTTTCTTTGGGGTTTTGTGAAATCTAGGGTTTATGCGAGTAAACCAGAAACAATGCCTGAGCTTAAATCTGACATCCAACGCGTCATCGGTGAGATACAGTCACATCTCTGTCATGGAAAAAGTCATGGAAAAGTTAATGAAAAGAGTAATGGATGTTACTTATAAGAGTGTTATAAGAGTCGTGGGGGTCATTTGCCGGATATTTTATTCCATACTTAATCGGAACATGTCTTCTTTACTCCCAATAAAAAATATCATAACTCTCTCAAAAATACTTGTTTTTAAATTAAAATGAAAAAGTGCACTCTTACTGAGACACCCTTTATATCATAATGAGATCATTGCAGTATATTGTGTTATTATAATGTATTTTTAACATTTATTTTTGTCGAAAGTTTCAGTTATGTAACTTAAAGTCTAAAAAATGAACTAAAAATCAAGTACCAAAGAAACAACACAATACCTACATGACAATTACTTATTAACTTTTTACTTTTATAATTATTAAAGCTTCGGAGAACATTTGCTTTAACTAATATAAACATGACAATTTTTTATCAATTTTTTATTACCTTTTTACTTTTACAATTATTAAGGCTTCGGAGAACATTTGCTTTAACTAATATAAACATGACAATTTTGGTAGCGCTTTATTCGTTTATGTTAGTTAAATAAATGATGGTTCTTTTGGTGTTCTTCTTTTTCTTCTTTCTTGACCACAAGAAGTCAAACAGTCCAAACGAATAGCTGCTTTAAAAGTACATGTGGAATGTGTTATTAGCAGAATTCGAGAGTTCCATATGCTTGAATGCACGCCACCATGGACCATAATCTCATTCAAGTAATTGACCATGTAATAGTTATTGTTTGTGGATTTAAACCAACTAAAACTGAAATGGGACAATTTAAAAAAGCTGCCAAAAAGAGAGCAGTATTAATGAGCCTGGGGCCACGTCGGATATACACGACGGAGCGTGACTGTCCCCGGGGGCCACGTCGGATACATCCGACGGGCACAAAATTAAACGGCAGAATCCGACGATGAATATGATAAGAATGTTGAAGGCGGTGAAAACGTTGAAGTGGATGAAACCTTTTTTGGGAATGATGATTTTGAAGAAGACCTTGACGATACTGTTGGTGAAAACCATCCGTCTGCAAGTGCAGAGGTTAGGCCAGTATTCCAATGGGAGACGGATAGTTTCCTACTAAATATACATTCATTTACGAACACTTCTGGTTTTAAATCGGATATTTCAGAAGACACGCGGGAAATAGATTTTTTTAAATTGTGACTGAAACAAACCGCCAATATAAGTTTTCCACAAATAATATACCACTGTCAAATAGATTGAGAAAATGGTTTGACACCACAAGCGACGAAGCGTATGTGTTTTTGGCTCTGTGTTTGCTGATGGCCCGGAATTTTAAGAATAAGATAGCAGAGCATTGGTCGACTAAACCATTGCTGAGTTCACCGATTTTCTAGGAAACTATGCCGAGGAATAGTTTTCAAATTTTATTAAGGATGCTACATTTTTCGGATAAGTGGTAAGACTTGTATGTACTTGACTTAGGGCCGGTTGTTTCAAGTTCGATCAAAGTAAGCCGAAATCCTAGGTTAAGCGAAGCTTAACCTCAAGGTCACGCGAAATCTCGTAGAAACGGGTTGTTTCAACTCATTTCAACTACAATATCTGTCATATATTGGATTAAGGGTGTTGCAATTGTGTAAACAAAAATCATAGACAAACGCATGCTCAAATAATTTTACACATGGCAAAACTTCATTTAAACGTAAATTGATAGCCGTTGATAGCTAGTTTGGCGCGATAATATTCTCCATATCCGAGTAGTTTTTGTTATTGAAAACATGAATAACGATTCAAAGTAAATATTCTTGAATTTAAACGACATTTAAAAGTTTATTTTGTAAATAGAGTGGCAATAAACGCTGATTACTTTTTTTTAGAGAACGCACCCCAAATTTTTCGGAAGATGACGTTCTTATCATCACGGGCCTTTTGGACAAATACAAGAATGTTTTACTTAATAAGAGAAGTAATGCAGTCCACATGAAGATGAAAGATGACATGTGGGCCACGTTATGCAAAGAATACAATGCTTTGCGCCCGCCTCACAGAATGCGTAGTGTCCGACAGATCCGAAATAAGTTCGAAAATATGAAAAAGTGCGCCAGGAAGGTTAGTAAAGATGAATCACTTAACAGTTAGCTTTTGGTAAGAAAGGGTGTTTAAATTGTCAGTTTACTGATGAAGTTAGTTGACCGAGCTAGGCTCGGGCTCGTCAATACACAATCGAACCCCGCGCCCAAGTCATGTCGACCAAGACGATGGAAATCAACGCCCGAGTCAGGCAAAACTGACGAAATTAAGTGTTCTCCCTGTTTATTGGTCGTGAGTACTTTGTAAAAATATACGGGAATTGTTTTAGGAATCATCATTATTCGTTCAAGAAGTACGCAAGACTGGTGGAGATCCTCCGCCTGCGCCGCTCAGTGAAACCACAGAATGGATGCGAGGAGTGATGCAGGTGTCAATGGAAGGGCATGTCTCGGAATTTGATGGCGATGCTGGAGACAATCGTATGTACAAGTACTCTGCAGGTTCTGCAGCACTGTACAATTTATAAAATTTTATCTTTTGTATAAAAATATGTACACAGTACAGGGTAGAATAATCTCCAAGCATTCAATAAGGCCTCGTCGTACATCAATTGAGGGGTATAAAAGCAAAAGCAGTAATATCCAAAAAAAATTGAATGCAGTCATCTATAATTAATAATTTAAAATATACTGAATTCGAGATTTTATAGAAAATATGGCCTACAAGTTTATAGGAAACATGATTTTGGAATGATACATAAAATCTAGAATTCAGTACATTCTAAATTAGTAATCCTCGGTGACAGCATTCAAAACATTTTTTCTAAATTTTGGATATTGCTGCCTTTGTTTTATACTCCCCAATTGGTGTACATGAGAGGCTAAAAGGGTGATGTATGTAGGTGAACAGAATGTTTTTAACAATATTTTTATGTATATGTTCCGAGAACATAATTACTGGGAATTGTCCACTGCGGAATAATTATTAATTAAGATCTTTTTGAATAGGATATCTTTAAATTTGGGAAAAACATAATTTGTAGCCAATCTTTTCAGGTGATACTTCTGGGAATATGAGTCTAACCCACCCTTCCACAGTCACACAAATATTCATCCCTCCAATCGCGGACCCTGACTGCTATGTAATGACTGAGGCGGAGTGTACGGTATGGATTCAAATATATTTTTAATTTCTATCACTTATTTTGGCATATAATACAATTATTCCAACAAAAATTACTGGATGTTCCTGTTAAACCTATACAGAGCTATTTGGAAACATTAATAACCTCGCAATTATGTAGGGTTTTTATCATTTTTGTAGGGTTTTTATATTTTATTTAACATGTATTGAATCAAATGAATTTTTCGTAATCAATATAAGTTACTTTAATAATAGTCCAACGTTTTACAAAAAATAAGTCAGAAATAACCCTGTATAATGTAAAATTACCTGCCCCATACGTAATTGGATTAATTATACAAAAACATGTTCAACTGTTCATAGTTGGAAACTGAAGTACTCCCACAAAATGTCAGGCCGGAATATCTTGGGGTAGCTTTTCACCAAAAAATGGCGTCACCTCTGAAAAGTGAGTAGAAATATAGTTCATAATATTGTTCCACTGCAGGCACACAAAAATAAAAGCAGGACATAGATTTTTTTATTTGATCCAAATTGTATTTCTTTTAGATTTTTTGTTTACAACCTTTTTATTGTTTGCAGGTAATAGAAAACCGAAGCCAAAACCCACGACTCCAAGTGATATGCGAAGCATATTCGCTAACTTGGGGTCTGAAAGATTGGAGCAAGCCAAAACAAAAAAAAATGTTGTGCTAGTAAGCGAAGAGAGGCAAAAAATATTATTCGAGATCCAACTAGAAATTTTCCAAAACCAGCTTGAGAACCAGCAAAAAATTCGTGAAATTGTTTTGGAAAGGCATAAAGCCGAAAGAGATCTGGCTTTATGTAATTTAAAATTGGCTCAAAATAATAATTGAAGGATAAGTTTTTTTTTTCATTTAAATTTCCAGTATTTTAATATTAATTGCCTTTGGCTTTTGCTACCATTGACTAAATATATGAATTAATTGCTTTGTCTGCTTTTCACCTTTTACTGTTCTTTAATTTTATCGGCCTATCTGCTTTGTTACTATTGGCTAAAGCAGTTTTCCGTCATTTTCTTTCTGATTTTTTAATAACGTTTACGTTAGCTTTTACTGTTCTTTTTTATATTTATGTAAATTTTGCATGGCTCTTCAATTATTTAATATTTATTGCCTCTCCTCGCCTGCTACCATTGTGTGGTTCCAATGCTTGATGTGGGTATTACCTTTTACTATTATTTTTTATATTCATGTGAACGTTGCATGGCTCTACAGTTATTGAATATACATTGCCTATCGCCTCTGCTACCATTGTGTGATTTCAATGCTTAATGTGCTTATTTCTTTTGCTTTGTCTTTTACTGTGATTTTTCTCTTATATAAAGATACAAATATATAAAATACAATAAAAGAGTTTTATACACAGAACAGATTGTTTTATTATAGAATCCTTTCACCATTAAGAACAGCGCACAGTATATTAATTCTGGAAACAAATTATTATGTTTTATTTACAAATATATTACAGTGCACATATCGACGGTCCTAACACGTACTGTCGAATATGCATTAAATTGATTTTCATTTTACTATTTTAAACGATACAATGTACTCTACATTTTTTGGATAATGTTAAAAAATAGTTTACTATTCCTTCAGTAAATGCTTTGTTTGATGCGAAAATTCAGTTGTTTTTTAACTTTGTCCGAAAATGTAGAGTAAATTTAATGTTTTAAGACAGTAAAATGCAAAAGAATTTTGGCACATTTGTCGATATACGTAGGGACCGACGATATGTTTTGAATAGTAGTTGAAGCCGTAAAGCAGGTGAGTGACTAACTAGCCAACCGTCACGCTGTTTCGTCAAAAGGGTAGGCAGAGTGGATAGAATGCCACACTTCTGTCCTGGAACACCACTTTTGCCTTATCCGCTTTCATACTCATGAACATGAACACTCTTTGGTTCTTCAAGTTTTTAACAAGGCCATCCTCCAATATTTGGTATATCAGCTCATGCTGATTGCTCTCTATTTCTGCTGCTTTCAACAGACAATTTTCCGTACCATCCTCTCATTCATCAGTTTCACGTGAACTTACCATCTCAGTGATCATTTCTTTATTCTACCTATTACACTACAGACAACATTACATTCATTTGGTCATCAGGCATTGCAGATCAACTTCACTATTAGCTACTAGCACCGTGTCATCCACATATGATGGGCATAATATGCTGAAGCCGTCCATCCTCGCTGTTAAGTCTAATTACTTCAGCTCTTTTATACAATTATCCATGTACAAGTTGAAAAGCCATGGTAACATGCATCCCTGTTTACCACATTTTTATTTTATTTTTTAACGAACAGACCGTCAACAGGTCATTAATGACTGTAAAATATGGTCCTAAAATGTAAAAAAAAAAATTACATTTATAAAACAAATACAACTGGAAACAAAAAAAAAAACTAATTTTACAGACATCAAACTAAACATTACATAATAAAGGTACTGAGTATTACAGTATTGAAGGGAAATTTGTTAAATAACTACTTATTACTGATATAATAATTGTGCAAAATGTCCATTAATGAGATTAAGTCTTGCATTGTTTGTATTCTGTGTATTAAATGTAGGTACGGAGTCTATTCCCTCAATAATTGTTTCAAAGTCTGTTGGCTCGGCAACATTGTTTATACAACATATGTTGTGGAGTACCGCTGTAGCTATAATTATTGCTTCCACTCGTTTAATGTTTAACCTGAGTTTCTTGCCCACTGCTGGGAACCGTCTCTTCCACACTCCAAACGTTCTTTCGACAACATTCCTAGTCCTGATTTGGCTTTCGTTATATAACTTCTCAGCCTCAGATGTAGGATTTGTGATCGGAGTAAGTAGATATTCTTTAAGTGGATAACCACGGTCACCAACAAGGTGTTTGCCATTAAAAATACCGTCATCAAGTTGCCCCTTCAATCTTGAGTTGTTAAAAATTGTGCTATCGTGTGTTGAGCCAGGCCATCTTGCGACAACATTGGTAAATAACATTGAAGCATCAACCACTGCCTGCACATTGATGGAAAAGTAATCCTTCCTATTTCGATAGTACTCTGCATTATCTCCTCCTGGAGATGTTATACAAATATGAGTGCAGTCTATTGCACCGATTGTGTTTGGAAATTTAGCAATATTGTAAAATTGGTTTACACATTGCTGAATCTCTTCAGTTGATTCGGGTAAGCGTATGAGATGTCGACTTAAACCAGCTATTGCTCTGCTCACCTTGTTCACAATCCGCGAAACTGTACTCTTGTGTAAACCAAATATATCACCTGAGCATCTTTGCATTGATCCTGTGGCATAAAAATGCAAGGTTATCAAGACCTGGTCCGAAGGACTAACTGCGTGATTTCTAAAAAAAACGATGTAGGTGTAAGTTACTGTTTGTATAAAAAATATTATTTTATAACTGTAATGAGGGAAAGTTAAACTTACTTATTGGTAGGTGATGTAATATTGTTGACAGTAAGTGAAACTAACTCCCTAACCATATTTTTTGACATGCGGAATCTTGCAACAAAATCCATCTCTTCCCATAAGAAATGATTGGTTTGCGGCCTAAAAATCTTGTTCTTCCTTTGGAGGATGTACTGAACAATCAGTTCGTCATCGGAAGAATCTGTGGTATAGCCGTTATTCGACATAATATTGATCATTTCGATACTACAATATCGAAAAATTGAATACACTGTTTCGGTGACAGATTCGCACGCAGTATGCAAGTGCGGCGGCAAATTGACCAAAATTCAATAGGCATACTTCGCCGGCCAATCAGGATTTTAATAATTTTTCTGACAGATTTCACCTAAACGATTATTTTGTGTGATTTTCCTCTTAATATAAAAGTAGGCATGTATACTTTTAATACACAGAGGATGAATTATTTTATTATACATTCAAAATTTGGTGCTATAGCGGGGAGCCCCATTTCCGTACACCTATTCGACATTTCGACAACGTTTCTTGTGAGAAGTTAATTATCACTGTATAGATTTTCAGCTGGATTTGAATGTGGTGACATCATATATGGGCGGCCTTCGCGATCCATGTCGCTGGCTCTGCATACTGAAAGCTCCATGTTGGTTTCCCGGCGGCGGCGAGGTCGCAATACTTCGATGTGATTTTTTCAAACCGAGGTGTTTTTTTGATAAACATATTGCGTTACATTAATTGAATTCCAGGCCCGTTGTAGCATTAAAAATTGCTGTATATATTGTTTGAGGGCATAATGCCGGTCTCTTACAAAATAACAATTACCAAACTGGTACTTTTTGTCGTAACTTAATATTTTGTTTGGACATAATGACAAATATATTTCTGATTTTTATAGTGCACTTCGACTGATTAAAATGTGGTCTGAGGAGCCATCGCTCTGGTAATGGCTGACACTATCCGCAGTCCAAGAAGCAGTGTTCCAGATAAATCACCTACGCACCTTTCATGGATATAAATTTAAAATTATCAAAACCCGAGTGAAATAGAAACCTTGAAAAAAAATATTGTCGACAATGCCCTGCAGTAAAATTCATTTAGAGTTGCGGAAAAATCAATTTCTTCTGACAAAAAGGTATTGTTCGAGATCTAAGTAAATTACTTCTCCTGTTAAGGATATACTGTAGGATCAGTCGATCGTCAAAAAGCCTGTGTCACCCCACTAATATTGTACATTTCGTATGTAAAATGTCGAAAAATTAATAAAAAAATATTTTATTGACAGATGTCAATTACCTTGCGCAGTGCGCATGTGCGACTCTGACCGAGAGTTTAAGCTAAAATTTCCGCTCAGAATTTTCTGACAGATTTCGCTTAATCCGATTTGAAACAACCCGTTTTTGAAAAAAGTACTCAAAATTTCAGTTTAAACTCTACGCTTACTTTGATCGAATTTGAAACAACCGGGCCTAATTTGATTCGTTACTATGGTAACCGTACGTCTTGCTTTGTTTTTACTGGTGTATACATAGATTTTATATAGATTTTGCCGTGTATGTGAACTATTTTAATAAAATAACTATCTAAGAACACATTTTAAATAATGGAGCACGGATTTTCGCAAGGAAAATCCGATAATTTACCGAAAAATGATGCTTAAATGTTGGATTCATTTTTCAATTTTCGTGAATGAATTTCTACATTTGGGTACCATATAATATCTACAAAACTTATTCCTAGATATTATGGACACACTGTATAAAAAGACGACTTATTTTTTAAAAAAACGAATGGCCGTCTAAATTCGTGAATTTGCTATTACATGTCATACGTCAGATGACATAAAAAGACATGCCAATCGTCAACGGCGAAAATAAGTATTTTGGCGGGAGTTAAAATCGTGAATTTCAAAATGGTTTTTTAATGTTAATATATATATTAAAAGAATACTTTATGAAAAAGTTTCTTATATATATATTAAGAAACTTTTTCATAAACGTATTTTGTAAACCAAAGTTAAAAATTTTCTATTATAAAAAAATGTGAAATTACCCTATTGTTGAAGGGCTGTCGGTGAAAGTGAACCGAACAGTTCATTTATTCGTTCCAGTTAACAGTTTAAAAATAACAGATTTTTTATCTCTAATAAGCATATTATCTATGGCATGTGTCACGAAATGTGGACTACTTTTTTCTGACCCAAAATACTCATTTTTCTTTCGGAATTACATATATCATTTACCCTCTTTACAGGATCCACCACAATTAGCTTCCTTTCAAACCACATCCAAAGTGAAATAAATAGAATACTTGATATGAAATACAAATGTACGCAGATAGCGCTCTACAAATCGAGCTCAGGTCCTTAGAATTGAAACATTAAAATCGTGAATTACCAGAGATTAACCCATTACAGCATAGCGTCCGATAAATCGGACGCAAGTAAATTTAATATATTTGGTAGAAAAAATAAATGATTTGGTAGTTTCTTTGTTTTGAACGATAGTTCAATATATTTTTTATATTGGGAACCCCATTTGAAACGGTTAAATACCATATTTTGCTTGTTATTTGTCATTTTAGAAAATGGCGGATCATGGTCGGGCTGTTTTAAGAAAATGGTTAGCATTATTTTGTTTTTCTTGTAATACTTACGATAAAATTTAAAAAAAAAGTATAATATTTGATGAAATAATGTGTACCTATGTAAAAATAAGCTTTATTTTATGTCAAAATTGTTACTTTGCTTCTTATGTGTGTGATTTTGATGCCGTCCGATATATCGGACGTTATGCATAGCGGGCTCTAAGGTTTGGTGTTTGATAAAATAATAAAAGACAACTTTTACAGCTTGAAGGTGCACGAAATTATATCGGCTTTAGAATGCGAAGATGGCAATGATACCGCGGTGAACCTTATTTACGTTGAGCCACTTATTGAACGGAGTGGTCAGGCTACGGATGAGTGACAATTCTGACAGTGACAAGTCTGACGATGAACATGATGCCAAACTAAACCATATGAGACGCACATTGATTCAAAGTAGATGTAATCTACAACGATTACAAGCAAAGCGAGATGATGTAATCTATGCCATCAGTATCTTCAGGTATCCAATCATCAAATACTGAAATTTTGCAGGCACCTTCATCGAGTGAAGAAAGCAATGATGAAGGTAATGAACCACTTTCTTCTCTAAAAGCGCGTAATAATCCACCAAAAAAGTCTTAGGCTAAAAATAAAAGAACAATATTATGGAAAAAACAATTACCTAACTTCACACGCCCAGAATACAGCACACAACCAACATCAGAAGAAAGTCAAAATTGTCAAGACCCTCAAGAGCTCTTTTTTCACAAAGATTTAGTAAGACACATTGTAGACCAAACAAATCTTTAAGCGGGTCAGAAAAATAAAACTTTGATGATTACAGAAAATGAAATTTACGTTATTTTCGGTGTTATGTTATTGTATTGCCAAGTTACCAAATAAAAGACAGTATTTTTCTAGAGATAATGATGTGCCGAAAATTCTTGCAGGGAATATAAGATATAACATATTTGAAGCGATACTCCAATCTTTACACATGAATGATAAATACATTATTATCAGCTTCTTCTGACAGGCTGTATAAGTTTCGTCCACTGCTAGATAGTCTGGGTGAATCTTTCCGAAAACACTATGGATTAGATGAATATTATAGCGTCGACGAAAGTATGATCCCAAACTATGGAAAACATTACGCCAAACAATTTATTAGAGGAAAGCCGATAAGATTTGGCTTCAAAAATTGGGCTATGTGTGCCAGCACTGGTTATATGGTGGCTTTTAGCGTGTATACAGGGAAAACTGCAGAAAAGAAAGATTTCGGATTAGGCGGGGATGTAGTTCTCACTCTGATAGAGCTCGGAAAGTTACCAGCCAAAGTGGCATAAAAATATACTTTGACAACTTTTCCACATCTTTGTCGTTGAGACATCTGCGAGAGTTAGGCTACTATGCAATTGGCACAATACGGGCCAACCGTGTTGAGAACTGTCCGCTAACAGTTAGCGGACAGTTTTCTAGCCCTAAAGTAGTGTATGGTTCCGTTGTGCATAGCGTCCGATATATCGGACGGGTCATAAAATCATAACTATGTATAGATGCTCTGTTTTTTACTAACTGGATCTTTTATATGACCCCAACTGTCCATTATTTAACATAACAATTAGATTTAGTACTAAAGCAAAGTTTATGCAGTAATGGGTTAATGTGAAATATTTAAGTGTCATGTAATATATTTAAGCTCTGCACACTGAAGTAAATTCACAATCCCAAGTTATTATTAAATTGTAATTTGACCTTGTGACGCACACACGAAGGGCTTTCCCCAAAACACACCACAACCCTCGATGTACTTGAAACTATCGTACTGCCGCCCGAGCGGTCAAACTACTATAGGTTTTAAGAGAATCTAATAAATGGAAATAAATAACTGCTTCTGAGTTTTTGAAATCTGGTAACCTTTGTTTAAGCATCTTTCCATCTTCAAGCGGAACTTCAGATTTGCGCATTTTGTATCTCTGAGAATGAATTAATAATGAAGCAACTTCTCACCGGCGCGCTGGTCGGCCCCCCTTGAGTACTCCGAGCACTCCTGCTTGATGTCGGGATACGATATATCTATATCAGCCGAGAACTCTTCATCGCCGCTGTCGGCGGCAGATCTTGGCTCGGACTTGACGTCAGGAACATCTTGGACAGCACGGTTCATGGTCCTGGTACCCTATCTAGGACAAGACGCAATTGGTAAATGGCATTTGTCAAATTACTAGGGATGGGCGTTGAATGGACGAACTAGTTGAAATCAACCGTTGACGTTGCATCGACGCGTCGACCGTTTACGTTTATCGCATGGACTAGTTGAATTCGTAGACGGTGGACAGCGGACGCCGTGGTCGGTGGACGATTCGAGATTAACGCAATGCAAAGCAACGAGCGAGAGCAAGACAAAACGTCTCCGTTTATTTCTCTCTCATCTCTCGCTGTCAACTTGTAGATGCCATAGACGTCATAGACGGCTCGACGGGTAATTTCATTTCAACTCTAAAGTACACTACCATAGAGTGCAGATCTGTGTACACGAACTATGACTAGAGATTTGAAATTTGAATGCATGCGTAGGGCGAGATAGGCTTAATAAGCTATTATCTATTATTTTTTTACTTGATTTTTTGTGATGTCACGTGCGACGATTCGGTGAATTCCTAATTTTACGCTGTATAAAATAAAACAATTCTGTTTAATTATTTTATTTTTTATTGAACTATTATTAATTAACAGGCCGGCTAGATATTTTTCTAAAATCAATATTTTATTCGATCGATCTCGACTTCTTATATTTACCTGAAAAGGGATGCTAAAATTTAATTATTGTGTTATTTCCTTACTTTTCAACTTTTCACAACAAATTTTCTATACCTAACTATGGTCCTTATTCAGGAGTCCAACATTAATTATTATATATGTAATATAATCTTGAATTTAGGTTTAATTAATTTTTATTAAAAATTCCCTATTTTCAACTTTATAGATAAAAAAATAAATCTATTATTTAGATTATTATTATCTATTTATTTAGAGCTTTCTGATTGATTGAATTCATTAATTTCAAATCTGTCAAACTTAAAATGTCAAAATTAACTGCATTACAATGTTATAAAATAACTGTCAAGATACAGAAATAGCAATATTACAATTTTCAGAATACGGCTGTTTGTTTCTGAAAATGAAAATAAGGTTTAACAATAAAATATGGTACATTCAATTAAAAATGTATTATCCGCCAATTCTATAATAAGAGTCAGAAAAAGAATTGGCAAAGAAAACTGACAATTATTTTTAAATTAGTCAATATTGTTACAGCATATTTTTTAAATTTTACACACTACCTCTCTGTAAAAGAAAAATCTCATGTTTAGAGAAGGAATATGTTTACATAATGAACATAATTTCAGATTAAAATACATGATTTTGTTTTAAAAACAATGTTCATATTTAAAATTCATTCAATTCAAAAACATAGAATTAATATTTTTAAAAATACCAAAACTCGCTAAGAAAATAAAAATTCAATATTATATATTTTGTAATTATTAATATTTTAGAAAATAAAATGTAACATTGATCAGTAAATAATTTACACCACAAGCTACCATTTTAATAGGTAAAGGAAATCAATGATTTGTGATGATTATACAAAATAAGATTACACTTCGTATTCATGTGGTAGTCAATTTTCATTGCCAGTTAATATTATTACTAATATGTATTATTTAAGTGATGTGATAAAAAAATGTAACATTCAAATAATATATTTTTTAGATTCAGAATGATTGTTTTAAGTACAAATCTACAAAGGAAAAATTCAACGAATATTAATTTTAAAAAAACATTGCAATAAATTCCTACCCAATTCGATATAAAATGTTTGGGAGCAATTATAAATCATAAACTAAACTTTACATTGAACACAAAATATGTAACAAAAAAAAGCAAAATGAATTTCACCCTTGGAAAGAATCAGAAGAGATCAAAGCAGAATTGTGCAAAAATATATTATATAACGCAATAATTGTCCCCCGCATCAACTACTGCGGCAGTATACTATTTCTGGGTTGAAGAAGAATTGAAAAAATAACAATACTCGAAAAGAAAGCATTAAGAATTATACTAAAAAAAAATCAATACACAAGAATTAAAGTGGTGCTAGAAAGTTTACCAATAATAGACAAATAATTAAATAGACAATAATAGACAAATAATAAATAGTGGTTAGGACACTCGCCTCGTGATCCAATGGTCGCGGGTTCGAATCTCAGCCCAGACTAGCAAGTTAGTCCTATTTTCATAGCACAAGCCTTTAGCTTAGTTTGAAAATAGTAAGAATATTGATGTGACACGTATTCCGTGTTCGCATCTCTATTTATTTAAAAAAATAAAAAAATAAAAAAAAAAAAAAAAAAAAAAAAAAAAAAAAATATTAAATTTAATTCTATTTCTACTTATATATAAAATTAATAATGGATACAAGATCTTTGAAGTATTAAGAAAAAAACAAACGCAAACATGACCACTGCACAAGAGAAGATGAAAAGATTACATTTAAAAAAAATCACAAATTTCAATCAATATAAAACTACTACTACAACGAACTATACATAAAACTACCAGGGACATTAGAGATGTAAATAATATAACAACTTTAAGAGGAAACTAAAAAAAATACGTGATACTTTAGTTAGAATAAAATTTTAAATAATTATATGTAATGCTGTATATATAAAGAAATATAAAATTATTATATTTCCTATTTAAAGAATAAATTTTAAAAATAATAAAAAAAAGGTTAGGAATATCATCTAAATGATCAAAAGTGTGAAGATATGATAAACAGAGTACATTCTAATGGGTTGACAGTATTTTCAACGATTCTTACATACATATACATTACACATACATAATAATTATTCTGGATACACAACAAAAGTATTCTTTTCAATTGTCATTTTACACTTCAATGTTCAGAATAATTATTTTCAATTAAATAAGCGTATACAAGAACAGATATCAATAAGACATCATTTACAATGCATTGCAAATAATATAACCGGTCAGTAAGATCAAGCGGTTTGAAACTAAAAAAGTAGAACAAATGATTTAATATTTTTTATGCTTATAGCGTTAAAAACCACACATATTGTTTTTAAACGTCTAATGATTTCGATAGTGTATTATATCTTCATCAGGACGATCGGACAATAACTTCCATAAATTTAATTTGTAAGGAAAAAAGGCAAACAGTGTTAATGATCGCAAAATTATACGGCTTTCTCAAAATTCACAAAGGAAACAGCCCCATCAGATCAGCAGTATCCCAATGTAATGCAATTCCCCAACATTCAAAAAAACTTCAATCATTACAAAAATATTAAATAACTCCAACGTATTTAAACCAAAGTATACAATTAAAATTTCATGTAGTCAATACCTTAAAAGATATTGAATGAAAAGTTAGTATCATTTGATATTGCAAGATCATTCATTAATGTTCCCATTAAGGAAAGCAAAACACTAATTTTAGATATACTAAAAACACCAGATTTGTCGGAAGGTCTAAATGATTTATCTCTTTTATAAAACCTTGTCTCAATCAAAATATAATAAAATAGTTATATTATGCTGTACCCATTGATAAACCTTATACGCAAATATAAGGTTTATCGATGGGTGCATGTGAGGCAATCCAAATCCTTGCAATATTCAAAAAATTCTAAAACAAATAATTGAAAATCAATTTGATAAAGAAATTTATAACATCTAAGGCCGATATCTCAAAACTGCATTTTTCACTTAATACACTAGAGTACTCATGGTTCGATATTATTATGCACATTATTTTTACATTTCTAATAATATTTTACAAAGTCCACTCTCTGTGAAGCCTCTTTGTCGATGCTTACATCTGCATGGATTTTTAAGAATGCTGCTACAGACCGGTTAGGCAGCAACGCTTGCTTTCTTCTTCTTCTTGACTTTAACCTTAAAAATAATACAATCTGTTAAATTTGACAACGCTGGAAAATGACAGATGAGTGTGTCCATTTTTAAATAAATTTTATTAACAATTAAATTAAATTGACGGGAATTAACAATTAAATTAAATTAACAAGTGTGGGAGAGTGTGTCCATCTTTAATTAAATTTTATTAACATAAACATACTTTAACTAAATTATTTATTTTGTAAATTTATTTATGAAATTACTTAGTTTAATATTTTAGTACTGTTATTTAAATTTATTTTATTCATGTTGTAAACATTTATTAATGTATGTATTGTGTATTAAAAAAAATACAACACAAGCAATCATCGTTTAAAAAAAATTAGTTATAGATAATAGTTGTATATTCTTACCCTCATCTCCTTTGCTGGACCTGGGTTCTGAGGATTCCATTGAGATATTCATCCGTCACACCAATATTCATCTCCTTGGACTTGAATCTGTAGACATAATAATTTTACTTATCATTTACACATGTCAGTGGGAAGTTCTGTTCTTTCTCAAACCAGCAGTGAAATAATAATAACTCTTAATTAATAATTGTATGCATGTTATACAAAGATAGTAGTAATAATAATTAACCATAATTTTTTTTTTGTATTTTAATCATACGGAAAACTTAGACAAATGAGTCAACAGTATTGAGATTTTATGGGAAACAGCCTGTAAATTTATAGGAAACAAGATTTTGGAAGGGATAAAATAATACATAAAATCTAGAATTCGGTTAATTTTAAATTAGTAATCCTCTGTGACTACATTCAAAACAATTTTTTGGATATTGCTGCCTTCGCTTTTATACCCTATGTAAATTAGTTTTCCTTTGTAAAATAACTTTTTCTAATAAACTTTCAAACACAATTATAATAAAACATTTCAAATATAATTAATTTAAACATAAAATACAATCACTCACGCG